>JACJUY010002304.1:5085-18550 GCA_014220935.1 Platorchestia sp. MABIK | reverse complement strand
AATGGGGAATCCGTTCACTAGGCGTAGCCGCTCATGTTCGGTTCAAAGTGTCTTTCGAGATTCAGCGCACTTGATTAAAGAAGGGAAAACTTTTCAGTAATATAAAGGTGCTGGCAAAATGTCTGCAGTGAACATCCAAGGTTCGTTACAAACACAGTAACGAAGTTATTATTACTATTATTATTATTTTTGGGTTTAGTAACCAAGTTTTGTACTCATTCTTCAATTTCAAGGTAGAAAATGGATCTTCCAACTAAAGGATGTCATTTTACCTCCCTGAAGCCAAGCACCATATAGATTTAAAAGCTACGGCGTCCAGTGAGTTGAACAAGAAGTAAGTGGAGTTTTCATTGAATTTGGATGCTTAAATCACAGATCTTAATTTAGGTGATATGGCAGGATTCCCATAAGTGCTGGAGTGTTGACTTTCTTGCCATAACCTCAAGTTGCCGCAGCGAGGAAGCAGTGCAGAACTCTGGATGGTTCCATCTCTGCATCTCCGATGTCTCTCGACAAAACTGCAAATAAATAACAGATACAAGTACCATTGGATTTCACACATACACCCATTATTAATTACAAATTTTCACTATCAATTTAGAGAGTGAATGTTTTACTCATACATTTAGCAATAACACGATGTGATCATTATTCCTGTTGAAGTATGAATACTTCAATGAGTGAATCTACACGAGCGGTGTTTACCCACAAAAGACATCCTAGCGAAAGTCTCATTTCGCAAGGCACAGGGGCTCCTTTGGCAGTGAAATGATTTCCATCCCCCCGTCTCCGGAATACTGTACTTAGAGCCCACGCGCCGGGCTGTATTGAGGAGCCGGCTAATTGCGCTGGGGAATTTTAAGAATGTTTCTCAACACTTTGACTGGGCCATGAGCCATTTCCTGCAATCCAAGTCGATACTAATGAAGACTAATAGTACCATAACAAATAGATGTTAGCGGCTGACCGACCAGTAGCCACAAACTCATTCTTCATAAATACTTAATGAAAACTCAATGAAGGCACTATCCAGTTAATGCTCGCTACTTTCAACATTACTCTCAAACATCGACTTTAAATTCGAGATAAATATTAAACTTCAGTTTTACCGACCGCAGCCCAAGTGTTAAGAGAGCCAATTGATGAAAAATTAGTTATGGTTAGAATTTGTGTCAAATATTAAACCAAATTTTTTGGCTGGATACCACTGTTAATCCTCTGCAAATACGAGTATTTCCCCGCCGGCTCCCTGCACAAAAAGCCAGTCAGGAAGTAAGTTCCTGAAAAATAGATTAAAACTTCAGAAAAAAATGTCAGCGCCGAGAAAAGAGAAACCATGAACTGAACAACATGACTCTCAACGAAACGGAATCTCTCTATTTCAACGACACGAAGCCTACCTAAACCTTTAGCCGTAACCCTCACATGTTCCCTCTAGGAATGCAAGATTCCATCATCACCGTGTGTCCCTATGAGGGGTTATTTTACAAAAATCTTTTCAACAAACAAGATTAATTCCTTTTGTAAAGGTAAATTTCGCCATTCAATGTGTAACCGTCGAGTTAAAGGCTCACTGCAAAAATTAATTCCTGTGACTAGCGACAAGTAATTCATAATTACAATGGGTTATTTCATGTCTGCAATGATTTTATAAGAAAACTTAAACGTCTGAACTTCTCACTCATGAATGGCTAAGTGACTGCAAATATTTATGAGACCTACAATTTTCTCAGTTCAGACCAGTGCATAGGCTTTGTGTAGATAATGTACTGTGGGTCATTGGACTTTTTTAAATTTCCAGAGGTCGTCTACCATTGCGATGAATTTTTTCTCATGGAGACGACTAATTCGACGCTGCACTTTCGCTCGAGCGATATTCATGGATTGCTCTTTCTAATGGAAATAACTTTCTAGAAGTAAAAACCTGTTGTTGTATTTCACCAGCATAAAATGCTGGTTCCGTCTAGGTTCTGGCGTAAATAATTCATGTTTTACCTCTATTTAATCACAAAACTATATTTTCAGGAGCCGAATGATTAAGTAGACCAATGTTTACGGTCATCCTGTAGCCAATCTATTTACTTTAATTTTCAGGCACCCGTTAAAAGCTTAGCGAACACTTCAACGGAATTTGAATGGGACCCGCTCGGGAAGAAAGTTACACGAGACAAAAACTCACCGCGCGAAACTACAAGTGATTCAAAAGGCGGTTGGTAGCCCATTTTGTTGCTTAGTATGTTTGCCCTTAGTTCATCAATTTTAACATGGCATGGCACACACAAATTTATAACAAACTGGTGTATGTTGAAGACTTGGTAGTAGAACTTGTAATTTGATAATTAATTTTTTTTCACCTGCTTATGAACGGAACTATTGCGTTATCTTGCACTATCTGGGGAACAATAATTGTTTTAGGTAATGGCACACTCATTACTCTCACCGTTATTTGCAATGTTGGTCTCCTTGGAAAAGGCTCAGCTACGACTATCCTCAGCTCTTCTTTTCACCGCATTCTGGAAATGAGGCAAAAATGAGGAGTGCAGTCCATTAATTTCACTAAAACGAAGGAAATCGATGTTGAACACAAAAGAGTGAAACTATCTTACAGTATCCTCTAATCGCATTTGAACTATTAGGAGTTATGAACCATTTATAGGTTATACCAGGAGCTAAAGTCTAAAAAGTCCACCGTCATAACAATTGAAATGAAAACTTCAATAAAACATACCTACAGAGCGTTAAATTATAGAGAAAAAAATGTGATGGTATAAGTGACGAAGACATAATGACTAAGATATGAAGCCTAGAAGGAGGCTTATGGACACAGAAGATTGAAATCTTCAAATCATAGGAATAGCCGTGTGACTTGAGTCTCCAAAGCTGAGGACGTCACGCCTCTTAGTTAATAATATAGAATCCTTACTCACGCAAGCCTATTATTTGATGTCAAATATGCATGTGCCCGAACTCTAAACATATAGCGAGGAATGACCGTGTGTTGAAGACTTAAGACAAGATGAAGCGTTTTTTTTAATGCAGTAGCACGCATTCGATAAAGAATAGATCAATCTATGTTATAAATGCTTAAGCTGAAAGAAAATTAGGATATGAACTAACAATTGTCGTTAACTGCCAGACGTTAAGCCATGGGATAACGAGTAATACCAAGATGAGGAACAAGTGACTTGAGAAATTGATCCCTATATTAAGTTCTGGGAATTTTATTTTTAATTTAATTAATTACAGGGCGGGTAATAAAGTTTCATTCGGAATGTAACTCCCTCTCTTTTTTTTCATCCATTCATTCATTCATAATCTAAAACGACACCAGCGTTGTAGCTCTTTTAGAGAAGCCCTTTCACCTTCATTTCGGTGCACAGTACTTTGGAGTGAAATTTGTCTTATTATAATTCTCCTTGTCCCTGAGTTTGTTAGTTTCTGTACTTACTTAGTATGACCGTTACACGTTATTAAATCGATGAGCACTGTAGCGATCCTAAATCATTCTTGCGACAAAAACCTTCCTCGCAATTTAAAGCCTGCACGAGTCACCGTAACAACGACACCATTAGATTGTAACTTTCCTTTCAAACTGAACTCTAACTAAATTTTTTTGTATAACTGCACTGAAAATTGAACCTCTCACTCGTTTACCGATGTAGCGACTTGTTTTAGGGCTCTTTGAATTGGTAATGCAATTTACTGAACTATGACCGGAGAGATTTTGGATAAACGTCCAGTTATTTATATGCTTTTAAAGTGAAAAAATTGAACTCTTACTAACTATTACTTAAAAGATTTCTTACAAATAATTATTGGACAAATTTAAATACAAATTTGAATTAGGAAAATTACCAAATTAAGTTTGGTTAGATTTGATTATGTAAGTACAGGTTCATTGATATTCCGAATTGCAATATTAATAATTTCAATCATGTTGATATTTTCCTAGAGTAAAAAGCAGGGGGTTGCGAGTTTCCGTCCAAATACTTGAATACTTTACGATGGATGAAGGTAGGTTAGGTTAGGTTCAAGTTAGATTAGGGTAAATTTGTTTTGATAGTTCAGATTCACTTAGTTCACGTATTGAAGCATAAGATAACGTACACTCGGAAAAATAATTATTTGAGTTTACGTGTTCTGGTTGAGTGAGTTCAGGTTCAAGTAGAATTTATTGGTCCAGAAAATGTTATTGAACAAACCAATCGTGAATATCTTCACGGGTCCAGTGGGTATCATAATTTTCCGACTGGGGTTGATCCTTCATGTCAACAACTGAAAAATATTTCAGCTTTCCAAGAATAAGCTAAGTTTTAATTTTAACTGGAACAACGTTGCGTGCACATCACTACTATAGCTAAATATTTTTATTACATTTAAAATTTTACCACACTACTGATATTCCTTTCTACAGAAAACTTGTTAGGAGCTATTATTACATATTTTTATTATATAAGAAAGTTTTAACCTTCCTTAACCACGACAAAAATGTTCCAAGAGAAGAAGGATGAAGGCACCATTTAGTATGGATTTGAGGGAACGCGGAATCTATGCACAATGTGTTTAGAAACAGTAAGCTAAGAAAGAAGTTCATGAAGCAAGAAAAAGTTGAAGAAGTAGTAGGGGATGAAAAACAGGACAGCAGTGAACCGAAAATAGATGGTCCGTAACAAAACAAAAATCTATTTTATTTGAACAAAAAGAAAGCCTACCTAACCTTTAGCTCGGGCTAGAGATGTGATAAAAAAAACCGTGCTGTTTTTTTTTAAATACATGTTTTTTTACAAAAAAAAACCATGGCCAAAAAAACCTGGATATTTTGTTTTTTTTTAATTATTTTGTCCGAAAATAACTCAGCAAGGAAAAGAACCACATTACTTTATTTGTTTTCAAGTCAGATTATAAAAAAAACAGCATACTTTTTAATTCATGGTTTTCAATGGTTGTATGAAATTTTTTTGTTGTCCGAGGTTTCATGTTTTGATATTTCATTTATTTTACAATGCACGTGAATCACCTTCAACTCCCCAAATGGTGTGTTGTAATAATATATCTTAACTTATGACCATTGATAGAGATATGAACAAAAAAACTATGCTGTTTAAAAAAAACGGACAATGTGAGGGCCCGAGCTGAGAGTTAGGTAGGCTTTCTTTTGGTTGAAATAAAATGTTTTTGTTATGTTAAGGAACACCTATTTTCGGTTCACTGCTGTCCTGTTTTTCAGCCCCTACTACTTTCTTCTTCAACTTTGGTCTTGTTTCATAATCTTCTTTCACAACTTACTCTTTCTATGCCCTTTCAGCGTAGATTTTGCATTTCCCTAACTCCATACTAAATGCCAGTAAATGGTGCCCATCACCCCTCCCCCCTCTCTTTGAATCGCATTTGTTGCTGCGGGTATGGAAGCTAAAACTAATGAATAATCTAAAACATGTTGTTTTTACAAAAAATCATGATTCAAAAACATGGATATTAATATATTTTATGTGGCATAAAAAAACCAATGCTGTTTTTTTTTTGAACATGTTTTTTTACAAAAAAATTTGCGGCTTAAAAAACACGGAAACTATTATATTTTATGTGACCAAAAAAAACCATGCCTATTTTTTTTAAACACATGTTTTTTACAAAAAAATCATGACTGAAAAATATGGATGTTAACATTAATGTGGCCAAAAAAACATGCTGTTTTTTTTAACAATTTTTTACAAAAAGGACTGAAAAACACGGATATTAATATATTTTATGTGACCAAAGACAACCATGCTGTTTATATAAAACACCTTTTTTATAAAAAATCATGACCTAAAATATATGGATATTAATATGTTTCATCTGACCAAAAAACCATACTGTTTTTTTAAATCATGTAATTTTTTACAATAAAATCATGACTAAAAATTATGGATATTAATGACTTTTCGTAAAATAACTTTTTTTTTTTAAATAGCATGGTTCTTTTTTTGATCACATAAAATATATTAACCCCTTCCCCGGCAGAAATGTGCATACTCGTCTTCACAAAATGTTCTTTTTTCTGTCGTCAACGAGTATACTCATCTAAAACTTTATCTTCAAAAACCAGCTACATACGTATATACTCCGCAATTTTAAGCCTTTGTAAACCATTCTACGTGTGGAACGAGTTTTCTCGTCAAATTGTACACCTGGCAGAGGCGATAAGGTAGAGCTGTAGGATTTCAAGAACATTGTTACTAGACTTGCTCCAACAGCCATTGTAGTCGGATGGGTGTTGTTTGCATCCACATTTGCATTCATTTTTTGTAGCATTTTGAAGTGTTACACCCCAAATGTCTAGTTCAACGGAAGATAGTATATATGAACCGTCCCTCAGAAGCTTGAAAACTTCTGATAACTCTGCTAGTTCATCACACATTGACTATTTCTCGCCAAGTGAGGAGGAGGAGGGGGGGGAGGTGACTCGTTTTCGCCGACAAAGGTATTTTCAAATAAAAAGTTAACCACAAAAATGGGAAGAAAAAATAACTTTAAACTGTTTTCATGACCAGCATCAAAAATACCGTATAGAACCAAAATGAAAAATGAAAAAATTTAGTATGAAAAAGAAACGTTTTTTATAAAAAAATTGTTGGGGAAGGGGTTAATTTCCATGTTTTTTAGTCATGACTTTTTTTGTACAAAACATGTTTTTTAAAAAACAGTAATGTTTTTTTTTGTCATAAAATATATTAACATCCATGCATTTTTAGTCACAATTTTTTAATGAAAAAGACGTTTAAAAAAAGCTGTTTTTTTTTGGTCACATAAAATATATTGATATCCATGTTTTTGAGTCATGATTTTTTGTAATAAAAACATCAAAAGGAAACCATACAGTAAAAGTGGTGGCAGATGACCCACAATTACCTACTGGAGTCTAAGAGGAAAAGCAGGAGCCCCAGAACTTATATGGATGGAGTCAAAATTCAGGGCTAACTATGTCTACTATGTCGGATTTTTTTGGTTACATGAAAATAGAATCAGACATAGTAGAGATGGTAAGCCCTGAATTTTGACTCCATCAATATAAGTTCCGGGGCTCCTACTGTTCCTCTTACACTCCTCTAGGAAAATGTGGGTTATCTGTCACCACTTTTACTGTGTGGTTTCCTTTTGATGTTTTTATTTCAAGAAAATCATGACTAAAAAACATGGATATCAATATATTTTATGTGACAAAAAAATTTTTTTTTTTCAAACGTTTAAAAAATCTTAAAAAGCATGGATATTAATATATTTTATGTCGCCAAAAAAAAACAGACATACACTTGACAAATTAGGGTGCACGCAAAAAAAAAAATACAAAAAAAAACACATAAAAAACGTTTTTTTTTGCAAAAAAAACTGCCATCAAATAAAATCGTTTTTTTTACATCACTAGCTCGGGCCCTCACATAGTCCCCCTGGGAGCGCTAATTCCCATAGATATTTGAGCTATTCTGCTAACGCCAGAGTGCGTCTACTATCAAATCTGTGTCAAGTGATACTAGTTCAGTAGCTTACCCAGAGTTTCGATGACTTGGTCAGTGGAGCCGCCCAAAGATCTGAAGCTGATCCTTCTTCATCCAATCCGTGGTGCTCCATCTATTCGCAAACCATGGGATTGTCCTATGAGGCTGTGTCCGTGCAAATTATGTTTGCCATTCTGAAATTATATTCATGAATAAGCACACATAATAGTTGACATTCAGGTAAATCTTATGTTTTTGAATGCTCACAAGTCGATAGAATTCCGTGACAGTCTGCTTCGGCAAGATAAATCAAAATGCCCATATTTCGCAATGAGATAAAATCCCGCCGAAACAACGCAGACTCGTGGGCGCTTATGGAAAAGGTTGGAAACCGAGTGACGTCCACGAACAAGCCATTAATTAGAGAGGGGAAACAGAACAGGCTTAGCAAAAAAACGACTTCTTTGTATCAATATTTGCGACACATTCGTTGAGTCACCAGTTGAGTCACTTCTTTTGCCAATGTCGCGAACAGCCTTTCCACCATCCTACTCTTCATAGCGAAGGTCAACCATGCGTGAGTACTAATTAACTATTCTTCGAGAGAACTTGGTGCACAAGAAACATTCAAGAATAATCTCTGTACTTTAGTTTAAGCCTCTCTATCCGCAACTAAGACGATCCAAAGAGAAACATCACGGAACACGGAATCTATCCGCAAGATGCATAGAAGTTGAGCAAGAAGCTCATGAAACAAGGTTTAAGTTGGAGAAAAAAGTAATGTGCTGAAAAACAGGATGGCAGTGAACCGATAAAAATGTTTCTCAAACCTAGTGATGTACCGATGTATCGGTATCGGCAGTATCGGTCATTTTTACTGGTTTCGGTATCGGCAAAATTCGGCCGATACTCTACAGATACTTTCCCATAATACGTATCTTATCATATAAATGAAGGTCATAAATCATGGAATAAAAGTGTAATCAAATAAAAGATGTATTCAAAACTAGTAAATTAGTTAGCTAACTGGATCTATAACCCTGTATTTTACCTAATTTACCGAATTTGTCAAATTTCACTGTTCTCGTTTCTATTGCATCTAGAGGAACGAAAATGAATACGAATATGAAGAAGTGAATGCTGAACACATTTTCCTTTATAAAATTATTTTATTTTCGCAAGGAAAAAAGATTATTGTGCGAACATAAGAAAAAATCTGTTTACTTGCGCAAAACTTTTCCTACTCTACAATTTGCTACGTAGAAACGCGATTATAATTTCATTCGACGCAGAAAGACTGTTGGAACCTCGTAACGAAGGATTTTTTTGAATTTCGAACTAGAAAAAAGTTATTGATACACATGTCCAACAATTGCGATTTTCCATTGCGAAAATCGAAAATTTTCATGGAAGCAAATGTGTTCAGAATTCAATTTACATATCTGAATACATTTTCGTTCACCTAGCTGCAATATAAATGTGTAAGCAGAGAATAGAGAAATAATCTAGGATTTACCCAGAGCAGAAATTTATGAACAAACGTAAAAAAAATTTTTTTTTAGTTCGAAATTCAAAAAAATCCTTCGTTACGAGATTTCTACAGTCCTTCCACGTCGAATGAGACCACAATCGCGCTTCTACGTAAAAATTGAAGAGCGGGTAAAGTTTTTCGCACGTATAAACACTTTTTCTTATGTACGCACAATAACTTTTTTCTACTGCGAAAATGAAAAATTTTATAGATGAAAATGCGTTCAGAATTCAACTTTACATATCTGTATTCATTTTCGTTCTGCTAGATGCAATTAAAACGTGAAGAGTGAAATTTGAAAAATTCGGTAAAATTAGGTTAAATACAGGGTAGTATATCCCCTTAATCAGGCCCGCAAACTGAATATACTCCTTTGAATTCCCGATGAGTCACGTACGGTCAGTAAGTGAGAGCTAAGTAGCGTGAATAGTTAGAACACAGTAGTGACATAAAATTACTAGACTTTCACAACTAAAACCTATGTAGTTTGACCCAATTTCCATTTCTTAAAGTATATGACAGGCTAACATAAATCAAACCCATTAAATAAAGTTGAAGGTGCATTTTAAGGTTTTTGTATATTTAATATAGAAGTGACTGAAAATTACATTTTAATTTAGCTTGTATATTGTCATATATTACGAAGCTAATAATTTTACTTTAATTTAGCATGTAAATCGCCGTACATTACGAATCATGCAGGTTTCGTCTATTTTAAGATGTTTGAAAAATTTACGAACAATCTCATAGTTGGTTGTGTGTTTGCGGATCTTTTCGGTTTCGGGGTCTTTTAATGCTTTCTTTTCGCTTAAGTATGTATTTCGATGTGAAGCTCATGAAAATGATAATCATTTTGTGGAGAAATTATTGTTTTGGTCCACTTTTGGAACCAGTTGCTTTTATGGCTAGTCTACATTACGTTGCAATCCGATTAGAAACACATATCTATCGAATGGATTTCATTTTGTTAGTTTTCTCAACAATGTAGTTAACATAGCAATAGCAGTTGTTTAATTCCTAATCGAAAACTTTGTCAATATTGTTAAATTATTAGATATATTAGTAAATGATTTTATCTTAACAACTATGTAGGGCTTATAATGGCTTCATCCTAATATAATTGCATAAGTATCGGTATCGGTTGTAGTATCGGTATTTCCAAGCATCGGAGTATCGGCAACGGCCAAAAAATGGATATCGGCTAAAAAAATGGTATCGGTACATCGCTATTCAAGGCCTACCTGTCAGCTCGGACCCTCATATTTTTCTCCTAGAAGGACTATCTCTGTAACGCACTCAACTGAATTGATGCATGGACATTGGACACCTGCAATTTATTGTGCGTTTCGCTCTAGCATGCCATGCAACGACTGATCCAAGTTTTTTTACTGCTAAACCTACCAAATTATTTCCTTAACTAGGACTTATGCTACGTGGTAAACAGAAAATACATCATTTTCTAACATGGAACCGGTAAGGAAGCTAATTGGTAAAGTATTACATTCCTGTGACTCGTCAGTACAGCTTCTGTGGAGCTGGTGTAATTTTTATTTCCCATAACGTGAGTTATGTCAACTCATCATGAAGGCCATGAGTACAATACAAATAGAAAACGATGACACAATTATCATTGAAATCCATATTTGTGTCATAAATACCGGCTACTGGAAAAAACCGACCCGTGAATTTGAGTTAATGCCGAAACCATGAAAGTTGCATGCAACACACAGCGAAGTTACCCTCACTCATTCATTTACATTAGTTTACAGGCAAATTGATTAATATTAGTCCAGAGAAAAAAATTCCTTTATGTACAAATAACTTTTCCAAGAGTTTTAGCCCTACAATTTTGCTTGAACGCTAATCAGACGTTTGCATTAAATATAATCAACTAAATTTAATATTTGTTTCAATGAAACTCTACGTGAAGTAGCCATCGTGGAAAGAAATATAATCAGTATTATTTACTGCTAAATATCGTATTTAATTCAAGCTTTTGTAATGTATGAGATATAATCCAACTACTTTAAAAGAATGAACTATATAGCGCGTACATTAGTATGTTCCAAAACCTAATCTTACCAAAGCACAAGTTATCAAGTCGAAGCGGAAGTGTTTGCGCCCTTATCCTTCGTAAATTTATATTCGAAGTCCATAGAAATGACTCAAAAAGTATTTTCGTCATGTTATCTTCGAATTCCGTATTTTGCACATGAACGATGACTTCGGAAAAATTTAAATAACACATAATTGGTAAATGTTATTAATGAAAAATCGCACTTAAAAATAAATAATGCAATAACTTGAATTTGCATTTACGTTTTTTGTCTGAAGATTACGTACGCACTCCATGGGAAATGAAATGTCAGGAACATCTTCATTCAAAAATGTAAAGATATTAGAATACAGGCATCCATTCCACGGAGTGGCAGGTTATTTTAACATTTTACTTGGTAAAATCAGAATTGATTTTGATCTCATACCTAGCATGCGAAAAAAAATTATTTGACAACTGATAAAACAGCTATGCAACGGTCTCCTGTTATAACAGTTCTTAAATTTTGACGTAAAATGCTGGTGCAAAATATAAGAATATGGAAATTAAACTACACCTTGCGCATGGTAGATATAAACTCGTTCACGAGTCCATACTATGGATCGTCCTTTTGCTATCGCTGTGTAAAATCATCTTAGCTGTGGAAGCTGAGATAAAAAAACATTACCAGTAGTTTAAAGTAAAAGTCGCACCATTACCGAACAACAGAAACGAGGATCACTTTTGTAAGAATACCTAGCATTTGATGTACTTTTGGCTAATAAATTGAGGCATGGATATGTAATCTATTTTTGTTCAAATTATCATGAGATTTTTTACATTTGCACTAGGATTTGATATTTTTGCATGAAAAAGTCAGCTGCACATTCATTTTTAAAGAAACAAATGTCAAGTTTCTATCATTACAAGTTAATAGCAAGTATTGTCTTTGGTCATTCAGCCCCTGGTGGAAACACGCAAATTTTATGCTTCACGAGTGTTTCAACAAAGAAATCGTGAGCATTAAACACTAACTCAACAATAAAGTCCACGACACAAAATGTACATCGAACACGAGAGAAAATTTAAAATACGAAATCTTAAACACTGCTAATATGAACGAGAATTGTAACGCAATTCACGAATCTACCAACCTGCTCGTATTTTAAGACAAAATATACTTTCCCGAAACATAATAAAATCTCTCAAAATAGTGTCAAGAGACAGAAATAACATCGACGAACTTTTTATCCAACGAATAAGAACTCGCTTATCTAAAATTCCTGAAGTTCAAATTATGATTACATCCAAGATTACTTGCTTCACGAATAGTTTGTAATATTGTTAATTTACCAAATTCCTATTTGCTGTTCTTGCCAGTAAAATTAAGTTCGATGAAAATCTTGTCAAATTGATTTCAAAAAGTAAAATTTCGTCTGTAGAACTGAATTGCACTGTGCAAAATGAAGTCTAACAGCTTGGTCATGACAACTGAAATAAATACTAGTTCACCTGTACTGAGAGTCGTTCAATAATTTTGAGTAATCAATCATCTTCAAATTTTGCAAACCTAATCTAACCCGAGCGCAGTGGCTCGTCAAAAATATTCAATTTTGATCAATGTAGACCGTGAACCACTCGAGTGTTTGTTGGTAATATATAAGTATTTTTCTATTATTTTCCACAACCGAAATTGTGATAATCGTATCAGACATTGCCGTCACTACAAAATTAATTTTACTTGACAAATGAGCTCAACTCAATCGTGTCTGTACATCATTTTTGAACCCGCTGTAGCGTCAACGAAGTAAAATTTGCGATGAACGTGTTTTAAATAAATATGCCAGCACAATCAACACCCAATAACCAGGTGTAATATTTGTTATGAAAGATGGAACCATCGTTCAACTGAATAACATTCACCAGAAATGACTAGATTAGAAGTTAGAGTTTTCGCAACAAAAAAAATGTATTACCCTGAAAAATTGTTTTCATCATTAAGTATGGACTTATAGCAGACGAACATGCTCAAGGAAACCCATATACCCTGCCCATACAAATATCAAATCAAAAAAAATCTCGCGAACCAAGATGATAGTCGAAAAGGAAAGTAATCGCCGCTGATAAAAGGACAGTAGGTAAACTGAAAATAATGATATTGACAGAACAAAAGAATTCTCCATTTCTAAGACAATAATCTTGCAATCTATTGCTTTATCCTGATATCTTATCATCCCGTGCTACGTCGGAACGCCGCTCAGATCTGTGTATGCTGCCATAATCATGAGGGCGTGCATAAAGTATAAATGTAAAATATCTTGTCATAACGCTTCATATGTTTTAATTTTGCATTTGCCTAGTCTTACTTCGGTTCTTTCTGTTTGGTGTAGGTTACGTGAAGGGACGGTTGCCGTCGTTCTCTCC
>JACJUY010002303.1:80061-106243 GCA_014220935.1 Platorchestia sp. MABIK | reverse complement strand
GCACATCGGCGTACGTCGGGATGACGTCACGCAGTATTTACACAAGAATAGCAGAACACCGCGGTAGTAGCCACCGTACCGGGAACTTACTTGCACACCCTCCTCATTCAGCCGTACGCAACCATGCGGAACAATGCAATATAGTAGTTCGTGAGGAAGATTTTAAAGTCATTGATAGCGCTCCCAATGAGTTTGACCTACAAATTTTAGAATCCCTTCATATTTTTAAAGGAAAACCTTCCCTAAATAATATGCTTAGTTCCTACCCCCTTCAAATAGTGAATTCTTAGTGTGTATTTTTTCGTTTTTTCGATACTTTCTTGCTAGTCTTTAGGCATAGTCTGACATTTAGTTATCTTTTTGTCGTTACAATTATGTTCGTTCTAGTTTTCACTTTTTTGTATTGCTTGTATTCTTCGTAATGTTTGTACTTTTTGCACTTTTTTGAATTCATTGTATTTTACAGAACTGAAGATGGAGCAGGACTCCGAAACGTTTTCGATTTTGTTGTATCTCAATTTGAGTAAATATGACTAGTTTTATTAGCATTTTCTTCGCTTTTAAATTTCTATGTTTTTAGACATTACAGAAGTTTGACACGTGCAATTTGCTATTGATATCCACTCAATGTAAGCTTCATGGTCTATGCAATACATTTAATACCCTTTTCATTAACCTTGAGCAAATTTTTCATACGTACATGTATTTACAGATAAAATTAAGCATAAACAAAAGTGATATTTTTCTTCAGATTTTTTGACCATATTTTTGGCTTCGAAGCATACATTTTCAGAGCATAATTTTTTTTCAATTTAAAAAGGAAGTAAGCACCTGCTTGTACAGAAGAAAAAAAACATTCTAGGGCAATTTTGCTATTTCAGGGTAATGACTGCAATTATCTTAGAAAACTTTTCCCTGAACTATTTGAGTGTTGGGAAGCAAAGGGTTAAACTTCAGCACGAGCTATTTTCTCAAACTCCTTTGTCCCTGACCTGGTGAGGACGGCAGCGAGACCAGCAGCCCGGACGCCGACACACATGGACAGGTTGAGGGTGTCGAGGCGCCACCACCACCACCACCACCCACCTGATGAGGACGGCAGCGAGACCAGCAGCCCGGACGCCGACACACATGGACAGGTTGAGGGTGTCGAGGCACCACCACCACCACCACCACCACCCACCTGGTGAGGACGGCAGCGAGACCAGCAGCCCGGACGCCAACACACATGGACAGGTTGAGGGTGTCGAGGCGCGTACTTTTGGCGAGCTGAACCAGCACCTCGTCCGTGACCGTCAGGAACTCGAGGCTCACTTTCTGCAGCCGCCGGCACACGCTCAGCACTTCCACCAGCGTCCCGGGCTCGCACGTCGCCATGCTCAGGTCCAGGAACACCAGCGACGACTCGATCGTTCTAGGCAGGTGCTCCAGCCCGGGCGAGAACACTGGACCTGGTGAGGGACATTTATGTTGAAGGATTGGAGCAATGCCAACAGCATGGATTCTGAAGAATTTGAGGAACACTGGACCTGGTGAGGAACATTTATGTTGAAGGATTGGAGCAATGCCAACAGCATGGGTTCTGAATAATTTGAGGAACACTGGACCTGGTGAGGAACATTTATGTTGAAGGATTGGAGCAATGCCAACAGCATGGGTTCTGAAGAATTTGAGGAACACTGGACCTGGTGAGGAACATTTATGTTGAAGAATTGGACGAACACCAGCATGGACTCTATCTTCGGAAGGTGCTCCAGGCTGAGTGAGAATCCAGAGCCTGGTGGTGTAAGTTTGTTTTGAAGAATTGGAGGAACACTGGACCTGGTGAGGAACATTTATGTTGAAGGATTGGAGCAATGCCAACAGCATGGGTTCTGAAGAATTTGAGGAACACTGGACCTGGTGAGGAACATTTATTTTGAAGAATTGGAAGAACACCAGCGGCACGTTTTCTATCTTTGAAAGATGCTCCATGCCAGTCGAGAATACTGAGACTTGTGGGGTGAATTTATTTTGAAGAATTGTGATGAGCTCGGTAACCTTTGCAACATTTATCATGCCTACACATTAGAAAGACCTGCATAACCTTCAGCTCGGGACCTCGCCTCTTCCATACCAGAGACCATATCATTATTCTTACAAAATATTTAGCAGCCCAAATCTTTATTTATTTCATCATTAAATTAACAAATAGAAGAGCATTCATCACAATCACATCTTCAATGCAATAATGCCAGAAAAATTTCACAAACTGCACACTTTAAAAATGCTCAATTTTATAACTAACTCGAATAGCTATGGCATCAAAATTCCAAAACCATTCATGCTCCAAAGCTAAACCAAACACATCCAATGGAAAGGCAGATCTGAAAGAGCTTTTTTATATTTGCACGTTTTTAAAAACTTTCAAAAAACAATGAATTGCACGGCCTTGTAATGTTGTATAATCTCAGTGTCATCAGTAGTGATGTGCTGCGTTGTTCCCTAAACATGTGCATTAGATATATATATAAATGTCTTACTTTTAGCAAATCAAAAATAAGAGTGCAAAGAAACATGGGTTTTGTGAAATAGTCTTACTGAAGAATTTCAAAGAGTAAAAAACATATTTTCGAACGTTTCGACCTTCTGGGTCATCATCAACTCTGAAACAAGGAGAGAAAACTGGTCAGATGTGAATCAAAATATGTCAATCATACAAAATGAACCTCTGTAGGGCCAAAATTATTCTCAGTTTGTTCCATTAAGGAATAACATCAATTCAAAAATTGCTAGGAGTTATCTCATAACGTATATACAAAACAAACTATCATATACGATGAAAAACTGAAGTCATCACACACGGATGATTTTTTATATTTTTTACTCGACCCCTCTCACCTCATAACAAAATTCACAATTCATCCCAGGAGCACTAATGGGTGCTGAAGGGTTATCGTCAGTGAGTCCAGACATGAAGCACATGGCATTTGAAAATCTGATGCCGAGTATGTCATATATCTATTTGACAGCTGTAGAATAGGTATCAAATGCTGATCAAAATGACTGAGCCCTCAAATAAATGCCGAATGCTGATCAATTTGACTGAGCTGTTGAATAGGTGTCGAATGCTGATCAACTTGTGAATAAGTATTGAACGCTGATCAATTTGACTGAGCCGTTGAATAGGTACGTCGTAAAAACAGGGTTGCCAGTGTTCCAAGAGCTGCCTGCACTGTACCAATTGTTATTTTATTCATAGTTAACATGTTCACCGCGTTTTTGCCGGGGTTAATGGCTGGTTTGATTAGGTAGTAAGTAGCAAAATAGGGAAATCAACTTTATTGCTCGAATAAATTCTTATCCTTTCCAAGAACTGTGAAAAATACGTATATATACCGAGCCTTTTTCTCTTTTTAGTAGAGAGTGGCTGAGTATCATTGACATGATACTCTTACAGGGAATGTACATGATAGGGGTTCCCCAGGCCCCTAGTCACGCCCGAGCTTTAAGGCCTTATTTTCCTCTCGTTCAGTGCCCAGGTGACATTCCTTAAGGACAGTGACCACACTGCAGGCAACGACCCTGATTTGCGGCGTCAGCGTTTTTCACGCCAACCGCTGCGTACAGGGCTTGAATCCGTGCATGAAGCACAGAATGCAAGCGCTCTGTACACTCGGCCACTGCAAGGCCAAATAAGGAGGTCAAATGTGAAAAATACACTCGCACGATAAAATTTCACCTTGTAAGATAAGTTTTTTTTTTTGCAAAAGTTGCAAAATGTCTAATGTCCCAGAGCAACCAAGCACCACAACACAGTAGTTTGACCTCTCCATTACTTGTAATCTCAGCTTTGCTGAACCTCCATACAGGTCAAATTACTCCCAAGAGCAAATACAATGCGTGGACTTGAGACCTTGGCTTTGCCTAGCTTCCATAGGGATCAAATTATCCCCACAAGCAATTAAGGACCTGTGATCTTAGCTTTGCTGAGCCTTCATAAGGATCAAATTGTCCCCATGTGCAAATAATTACCTGGGACCTCGGCTCTGCCTGGCCTCCAGCAGAACCAAATCATACCCAAGTGCAACTAAGTGCCACAACACGGCAGCGTGACCTCTTTGTTGCCTACAATCTCTGCTTTGCCTAGCCTCCACCAGGACCCAATGCATGTGCCAACAATTACCTGCAATCTCTGCCTTGCTGAGCCTGAGGTACATGGCCCCCCTGAGCAGCACACGCCCCAGCGTGCCGGGAGCGAGGTTACGGCAGTTCAGGTCCACTCTCCGCCACAGGGAGTAGTCCAGCCCTAGACGTTTGAACCTGCACAGACAAGTCATTATTGGCATGACCTTTTATTATTACTATTAGTCATTATAATTTGACCTCTTATTTTGACTAGTATTATTAGTATGACCTCTTATTATTACTATAATTATTAGTATAACTTATTATTTGTCATTATCAGCAAGATCTCTCATTATTATCACATTGTAAATCACTATAGATGTTTCAACAACAACAATTTATCAAGGAAATTCATCATTTCAAAATTAATAATTTGTGCAAACTGTGGGCGCAAGGCGTGATGTATAAGAAAGAATTGGATCCTCAAGGTATGCGCACAAAACGGAATTGATTATCAGTGTCAAATTTCATGAGGGAATCTAAGACCACATTCTAAGAGTCCAGCTTTGAAGTTTTGATCTAATACCCCACAAATGCTGGAATCTCCTTCTCAACACATTCACTTTGTATTGGTACACATAGGTACCACAAGGCGCAGTTCTGATTGACGTAGTGGTTATATACATATGTGTTCCACTGCAGATTTTTATGGTAATTCTAAAATTTAATTCAACTTATTTATATTCGATAGAATATAATTCCATCATGTATATATTAATGAAGGGTTGAAATGTTAAAAAAAAATAATAAAAGTCATTATTCAGTAAAAAAGCATGACTGGTGCATGCGCCCAACTGATGAAATGGCTGGATTATTGCAACCGTCTCTCAGGAAAAACCTCTAAAGTAGCAACTGTAGTGAATGCGTTAGAAGGATAAGAGTAGCAGTACAGTGAGCTAGGCTATTTTGCTCTTCTGTATTCCATGAGTGAGTTGATTAGATCATAAGTTAGTTCAAGCCTCCCTAACCATAACTGTGCTCCCAATAGGGTAAGAAGGATGGCAGCAATTAGTTTTGAAGTTAGGGATTGAACCTGAAAATGTGCTAGATTAATTTCACTTCAGCATTAGATTATAGGTTAGTTCAAGCCTCCCTAACCATAACTGTGCTCCCAATAGGGAGAGAAGTATGGCAGCATTCAGCATTGAATTTAGGGATCATGGGACCTATGCACTCCCATCCAGGGAAGGATAAAGCAATGAAACCAGTCAAGTGCCATGGTAGTTCTCCTTTTGATTTACCACTGTTATGTCATAGTGTCGAGTCCACTTTCACAACAGAAAAACATAAGATAAATAAAATCATGAGAAATTTCGGGGTTATGAAAACATTGACACTCAAAAAAACACGTTTGGTTTCAGTTTGACCAGCAAGCAATCATTACTGCCACAATAATAGAAAATTTGGCTATTATTTTGTCAGCAATTAATAATGTTTAACACACAAATGAGACAAAGCTGGGGCACCAGCAATACTCAAATGATAGATCACAAGCAAAAAAAGAAATTTGCAACTGTTTCACTTTGACTCATAATTTTCCCCAATTAATTAATTTCAAACCCAATCCTTTTTCAGAAGTAACGGAATTCTTAATGTCACAGCAATTCAGGAAACCTATCAACATTCAAGGATTGTGTTTTGCAAAAAAAATTGGGTGCAAACTTGCATAGCAATGTGCGTCATGGCAAAAATTAAAAACATTACAGATGGCAAAGAAATGCATGTTGCTGATGATGATGGAAACCCAGGACAATTAGAATAAATAGCTCAGTACAATTCGAAAAAATTCAGAACAATTAGAATGAATTAAGAACAATTAGAATGAAGAGCTCAGAACAATTAGAATGAAGAGCTCAGAACAATTAGAATGAAGAGCTCAGAACAATTAGAATGAAGAGCTCAGAACAATTAGAATGGAGACCCCAAAACAACTCCTGCAATGAAGACCAACAACATCTAGCATGCCAAATCACTTACTCCCATGGAAGAAAGCCTCACCTTGGACAAACTTGGGCACACTTTACAAGGGAGACTTTAGGTAGCCACTTGAACACCTCCAGGATGAGCTCATCGTGCAGGCTGTCAAATGGATCTGCAATGCCCAAAATAATGCTCATTCCTATCTAAATGAATATAAAACGTTGCCAAACTATAGAAGATTAGATTATAGGTTAGTGTAAGCCTCCCTTACCGCTATAAAGAAAGAGCATATCAAAGAGAGAAAAGAGGACGGCACCTTTAAGTATGGAGTATGGAATGCAGAATCTAAGCAGAAGGGGCATAGAAACAGTAAGTTGAGGAAGAAGTTTATGAAACAAGATAAAAGTTAAAGAAAAAAGTAATAGGTGCTGAAAAACGGGACAGCAGTGAACCAAAAAAAGGTGGTCCTTAACATAAAAAAAAATGATTTAAACAAAAAGAAAGCATACCTAACTCAGCATGGGCCCTCACACATTTTGCCCTGGGAGTACTAGTTCCCATAGATACAATAGCTGTATAACCCTAAGGGGTGCCAAACTGTAGAAAGTGATTGCAAAAAATTTCAAGCTTAATTGGTGAAACATGCATAAGCTTAATTATCATTGAGATGTTTAAATGCAATTAATGCATTGCCTGTCAGTGCTCTAGTTCTGGATGTGTGAAGATGCATGTCTTGCTATGGTTGCACCTCTAACATCAGCATTAAATCAGTTTTTCCACAGGCTATAAAAAAATTCTATTCTGATCACTAAAGAGAAAACACTAGAGCATGGAATGTACCAACACATTTACCACACCAATAAAAAATGGCAATAATAAACAGAAATAATTTCAAAAACAGCTAACTTAACACAAAATAGTAGTAGCTATTATTACTATCACTGCACTAAATAACTCTTAATGGGTAAAAGTGCTAAGATAAAGAGCATCAATATATTAACTGTGACTGCAGAAATCACTGTATTATGACAACTATGTAGCTCTGTGCTAGGAATGGTATTTGCCACAGTCAATGTGTTAGAAAAGTGAACATATTTACTGACAGAGCTAAGTGCTGCAGTCATACATGAACCACGGGTATGAAAAAATTAAACTGAAAGAAAAAAAAACAATGTCTCAAACAATATAATGAAAATGAGCAAGAATAATTAGCAAGTTAATGTGAATGCTTTCTTATGAAAAAAAAAATACATAAAAACTACTTGAATTGTCCAGCTGTTCTGGTATGGTGAACAAAGCACAAAAAATGTTTTACAGAAATCAAGGACATTTTGAGCATGTATTTTTTTGCAACAGAGCAGTATTTTGAGCAGTGCTTTATCATAGGCATCACCTTTAATTACACACTCTTCAGCTAATGCTAAACAACAACAAATGCAGGAATCCCTTTATTAAAACAATGACAAGAGTAGCAGCAGAGTAAGCTAGGCTATTTTGCTCTCCTGTATTCCATCAGTGAGTTGATTAGATTATTAGTTTGAGCCTTTCTAACCATAACTTCGCTCCTTATAAGGGAAGAAGGATAGCAGTATTTAGTTTTGAAGTCAGAGATTGAAATTGCAAATGTACAAGATTAATTTGTCAACAGGATTAGATAATTAGTTTGAACCTCTAACTATAACTGTGTTCCCTAAAAGGAAAGAAGGATGGCAGTATTTAGTATTGAATTGAGGAATTGAAACTGTACCAGATTAATATGTCAGCAGCTAACACTCAGACACAGCAGTTGAAATGCAAAAGAAAGACTCACTTGGGCCCGAGTACCGCTGTGCAATTTTCCTTCTTTTGCAGATGAAGTCACTAGGGTTTGAGCAGGACGCATGTACTAGCAGGGAGCCAAGGAGGGGGCCAGAATCATCACTCTGAAACACAGGCAAAATCAACCAAAGAAATGGAACTGCTGATTAAGTTGTTTACACCAGCTTAGCCCAATCTACCGTTAATGAAGCCGGCTCTTATATTGGATGCGAGATTAGATTAGACCTTAGTCTATGCCTCCCTAACCACTAAAAAAAAGAATTCCAAAGAGAGGAAGGCACCATTAAGTATGGAGCAGAGAGAATGTGGAATCTATGCAGAAGGGGCATAGAAACAGTGAGATGTGATTTTTATTATTAAATAAGAAAGTTTTAGCCTCCCTTAACCATGACAAAGATGTTCCAAGAGAGGAAAGAGGAAGGCACCATTTAGTATGGAGTTGAGGGAACGCAGAATCTATGCACAAGGTGCACAGAAACAGTAAGCAAAGAAAGAAGTTCATGAAAAAAGAAAAAGTTGAAGAAGATAGTAGTAGGAGCTGAAAAACAGGACAGCAGTGAACCGAAAAAAGATGGCCCGTAACAGAACAAAAACCTATTTCATTTCAACAAAAAGGAAGCCTACCTAACCCTTAGCTCGGGCCCTCACATAGTACCCCTGGGAGCGCTAATTCTCATAGATACAACAGTTGTATCTCCCTGAGGGGACAGTGAGATGTGAAAGTAGTTTATAAAACTAAAAGTTGAAGGAGAATGTAGTAGTTACTGAAACCACAACAGCAGTAAATTAAAAAATGCAATCCTTAACATTTAAAACCAATAAAAAAAATTTTCTTTCAGCAAAAAGAAGGCCTACATAACTTTCAGTTCAGGCCTTTATATATTTTCCCCCTGGGAGTACTAATTCCCATAGATGCAATAGTAGGAGCATAGAAACAGTAAGATGTGAAGTAGTTTATAAAACTAGAAGTTGAAGGAGAAAGTAGTAGTTACTGAAACCACAACAGCAGCGAATTAAAAAATGGCAATCCTTAACCCTTTAACATGTGCATTTTTGTACTCATATTACGGTTATCACAACCACCGTCACTAAACCGGCACTGACATAAGGTAATCACTGATATCAGGATGAGAAAAGAACTGCCACTCAGCAGTGAACTCCAAAGAACACATTAGGGAACTAATTGAACAAGAAATACAATATATTGAGGCTATTTTTGAAAAAGGACCGTAGAGTCTACTTGGTCGTTAAAGGGTTAACATTTAAAAACAATAAAAAACATTTTATTTCAGCAAAAAGATGGCCTACCTAACTCTCAGCTCAGGCCCTTACATATTTTTTCCTTGGGAGTATTAATTTCTATAGATGCAATAACTGCAACAACAAGCTCTAAAGTGTAATTGTCAAGGAAGGTTGATCCAAGGTCAAAATATTAGCATCTGCTGCTGGATCAATTAATGCTGAAAATGGCTTAGCATCCCTTTTTTTCTGCTGCAGTGAAACACTGGAGACCTTGAGTTGAGGCTCACCAGTATTATCAGCAAGAGAGTTACCATCTTCCCTCAGTCCATGCTCCTCAATGGAAAAGAAAATTGCAGTTCTGTTGCTGACATGTATCTAGAGTGGTGTAAAAATTTAAACTATGGAAAGAAAAAAAAAGAGATCTATCTTGTCAAGATTAGCAACTATTGCAGGGATCAGAATTTCCTACAATACATCATAAATTTTATGCAAAAAAGAAGTGCTGAACAAGAAATAAACTGAAACTATGCCATTCATGACAGTTTACTCAGATCAAAAAAAATGGAATAATTAAATCCATAAGGACACAAGTTAAAAAAAATGTACAAGATGAGGTGAACACAACTAAACTTTAAAAGTGCAAATTAACCCATTCCAAGCGGCAAAACTATATTTAGTTTGTTACAAAAATGGTCCCATTCAGCAGGGCGAATGTACATAGTCGCCATTTCATTCTGCCTGTTACACATAGGCGGTGGCTACAATATGAAGACTGCATGCAAAAAAGTGTTGCCTTGCGTTCTTTTCAGTTCCTCAGACAATTTTAAGTAAGTTGAACAAGTTTAGTGCCTTACCAGACGCCAATGTAGTAGTGCGTGATTGCAGGGCAGGAGAGGTTGCAGACTTACTTCTCCACCTGCTCTGCTATCATATTTTGCTCATTTTTCTAGTTGTGTCGAAATTTGACTTGCTAATATTTATTTGTCCTCTATTAATAACAAAAATAATAATCTCCTCTAATATTAATAAAAGTTATAATTGCATTTCCAAAATCTTGTATGCTTTTTTTAAGCAAAATACTTCTTATGCATCCTGTTCAAGCTTTTGACCATGCATCTGAATGAGTTATCATATTCACATGAACCATTCCGTCTGTGATCGTAAAATTACATATTTGGGGGCTATCAACATACTTATTATTTTTACGTCAGTACTCAAGTATATAATAGATAAGTATTAATGAAAAATTTAAATCCAATACTAGTCTATAATTCAGAAGTTTTTCAAATTGAAATTTAATCTTCTATCACTTTTTTTTACAATTTCAAATAAACTGCAATAATTATTTCCTTTTCATTCCTATATTTCAAAACATTAAGTTTAACTTGATCCCATTAGGCGGCAGAAACTATGTATAGTCACAAGTATATTCCTTCCTTAAAGCAGCACGACTATATATAGCGTGTAGAAGTAACTGTTGTGAACAGCGACAGCTACTATATCTATGTCTCATTTCAAAATTTCTGCACTCCGGTAGGTACCCTGCCGCTTGGAATAGGTTTAACTAGTAAAAATGAAGCAACACGAACAACAATTGAACTCAACATAAAAAAACATCACTATGAGCATATCAAAACAAAATAGAAAAATAAATGAAGCAAATCAAAATGACTAACAAACCCAATTGAACTTTTCTTCTAACATGAATTTGATGGTCACACAAGTTATTTGATAGAGCAATCCAAAAATAATCGACACTTGCACATTGTCCAAAAATGTAGCAAATGCAAGGACACTTTTGAATTACTCTATTGCTATTTAGGTGCTAAACTTTTGCTGGAATAGGCATTGCAATGACAAATTAGACATATGGCAATCTGAGGATGACACCATTAAATGCAAACATGATAGATGTCAGAAATACTAGTTACAATTACAATACTTACATCGGCAGATGAATCATTCAGGTATGAGATCCCCATACTGGGATCTAGCTTTAAATCTTCTTTGCTATTTGAAAATTTACAACCAGATGATTGAACATTGTTTTGGAGGGGCCTACTACTATTGCTTTCTCTAGGCAGTAAACAAGACCCACAGTGACAAATAGATGAATCACAGCCTTTCCTTTTTCTATTTTCTTTATCGTCATCCGATGTATTTCCAACTTTGCAAGAAGTGTCCGACTGACCGTTGTGCATGTTCATTCTGTTCAGATTTGAAGTTACAGCCGAGAGTACCCGAACTTCGTTTTTATCAAAACATCGCGTATCATTCGGGCAATTTAGAGTTGAATTACTTTGCAAGGCCACGGTTCCACGAACAGTGGTAAGCACGTTATTGTTAATTAACGACATTTGTTTAAATGCCTGACGACAGCTTGAATGGCCCGGTTTTTTTGTGAAATCGGATGAACGCGGTCTCATCTGAGTGAGTCTATTTTGCCCAAGCCACGTCATGATGGAATGTGTGACAAGTTCATTAGTTAGCAAAAGGGAATTACAGTTCTATTTTAACGCAAAGAGATTTAGTATATATTGTAGTTAAAATTAGGACAGGAACAAAATAATGGAGAACTTTACAAAATGGTTTTTCTTCTGTAAATTTAGAATCAATTTTGCAAAACCGATTGAAACAGCTAAATGTTGATTCAAAGAAAAATCTTTCCATAAGAAACATTTTAAGTTACAGTTTACTTTAAGAAGCGAAATTTTTTTCAATTATAACCACTTTTCAGCATAACCTTTATGAACAGGAGTGAAACACATGTATTCATATGAGAGTCTAAGCTCTTCCCAAATACACCCACAGGCGTCAATCCAAACAATGTTTCATCCCCTAATCCAAGAAATAAATAAGACCAAGGCCAGGTTATATCACAAAAATATGAAAAACTTTATACCCACTAAAAAATATCAGAGCAGTTGGACGTAATGGCATTAGTCTTCAATGTATGACAAATAGCTTCCTTGTTTCCGTAATCCTGAATTCTTTGATAGTAAATATATCAATCACCCCCAAGAAATTTCCAGTTGAATGAAAATTATTCATCATTAAGCCATTGTTCAAAGCTAGGGATATAAATAAAGTTTAAAATTGCAGACCAATCAATCTCCTACGTGTATTGTTCGAAGTATTTGAAAAAGTAGTAACTAATCAGCTTTCGCCTCATATGGGTGAATTACACAACAAATATGATTACATGAAAAACACCATGATTCAATATGTTTCACTTAAAACCATAGGGAAAATGTACAATGATATAGATGAATAATTTTAATTCTCCTAAAATTGCTTGATCTCAGCAAAGCGTTCGACGACTTTGGAGATAAAAGACTCCAACAAAAAAATATCAAACCTTAAAATAGACACACAGTATTTGAGAGCTACCGTCTAAACCGTTTGCATACAGTGCGCTTAAACAGCAAATGTTACCATTCATACAAAATAAATTTTGGCCATCCCTGCGATCGCAAAATGCCAATTTTTTTCCAGTCACCACAGGCTAGATTTTTTTTACTTCTCCATGTGTCAAATACAATGCAGAAGTTTAGGCATTCATTATTTCAATACAGTTTATCTCACAGAAAAAATCGTTTAAAATAAGGATAAAATATTTTGTATGGTTATTCGAGTACATGAAATGGTGTGCTAGGCGGACTAGGTAATATCCACACAGCACCCACTTTCGTTTACGACTTGTTTGAGCTAACGCGGGAAAGGAAAATGACTTGGCATATGTACTCAGCTTTTGTAATTTATTAGTGCGCCAGCAGGGGAGATGGCACGATCTCTTGAGGCTTGGTTGCAGACTCAGTCGGGGCCGAAGGACTCNAAAAAAAAAAAAAAGATCCCAGATTGATAAAGAAACCATAAAACGTAAACACAGCTGTGAATTTTCATTCATATTCATTACATAATTGAAAGACGTAAAATGAAATTATTCTTTTTGATATTTTACTCCAGAAACACAGACTGAAAGCTTATAAATACGGTAAATACTACTGAGAAATGTCTTGGAGGATAGTCTTTTCTCACACACACGTTCGAGTTATGGCTAAGGTAGTTGTTGATATTGTTGAAGGTGTAGGGAGTGGAAGTAAATAATTTTGCATCTAAAACTAAGTAATTGAGATTTCAAAAATTTGAAACTAGTTTCCGTGCATACATGTCAACTAGTATCTTGGTAACAGCTCATGGAAATTGCTTTACCACATCACGAAAATTTTGATCTGATTACAAATACGTGTGCCGAACAATTGCTGACACAGATGATTCCTTAGAGTTAGAAACGTATTCCTAATTCCGGTAAATTGGCAGGACGTGGTCTGAGTGGTCTCCACTTGACACCAGTTCGTGCAAATGCAGTAGGGCAAGGGTTTCAACTGAAGGATGATTTGGGTGTCTTTTACATACTTCATTGAAGACTTGAGCTCCAAATTTTGAAAAGAATGTGTTGAAATCAGTGGCAGTTTCCAAGGAGCTTTTAAAATGACTTATTTGGTCTAAATTTTTATGGTGGGCTACCACAGTGATCAGTGTGGCCGTGGATCATCAGTGTAATCAGCACGTGTTAGTGGATATTTTATTATATGCATTTGGAAAATAAATGGTGAACGAGAAACCAAAACCGTTTCATGCCCAATAAATTCCTCTTTAACAATCTATTTGACTATGTTGAAAATATCAATAAAAGCTTTTTTGTTCACAAAATCTGTTTCTCACACGCGCCAGTGATCTTCAATTCATTAAGTTAAACGAAATATTCTTCAAAATATACAATGGTATGCAAATTTAGAAATCCACTATAAACTTACGGTTTACACTCAGCCCGCATTAGATTGGAAATCAATAACATAATCGAGTAGTAAAGAACGTTCCCAAGTAGGCTCACCAGAAAAAATTTTCATTTAATTTTCCACCATTTTTTTATGATGTTATTGTTAGTCCTGCAAGACCATCCTTCGTTGTTTTACATTCTTGAAAATTTTGTGTGAGGTACGAGGTTCACAATTTTACCGGGTGGGAAAACATGCTCGTTGTGATTGGAAAAAATGGCTCCCTGACGTGTTTGGGACAAGCTTATCACTAGGTACTCGTTCAAATGTACGCAAATTTCTGGTCAATCGATATCTTAATTTCATGTGCCTACGTACTTACTTGATTATACTCATAGGTTCACCAGCACCGGTTACCATCGCGGATTCGTTGTGCTCCGGTGTAACGGTTGCCTTCAAGTCGTTTTCTGCCGTGTGTCTATGGGACCTGACTCCCATAGAGTCAGGCGCTGGTGTAGATTTTCGAGTCTCGACGCTGGTGGAGATTTTCTCTGTTGGCTATAGGAGAAACAATTGTAAGCACAATACCCCACTCTACCCAGGTGTCTGAAATGGGTACCGGTCTTTGACCGGGGGAAAGCGTCATGGCGTCCTGGTGTTAGTTATAAGGCATGTAGTGTACGCTTAGCACACACACGAGCTTGAATTTCACAAATTATTAAATTCGAAATGGGAGAAGCTGATTCGAAGAACACATACATTTCACAAATTATCATCACTAATTTTGGTTATTAAAACCCTTAAATCTATTAAAAATATAACCGAAAATTATTTCACTGTAATACAGTTTTCGGCCGACGCCTCATATTGGCAACACCGTCAGAACCTTAACTATGAGGGTGTCATTTGAAGCAAGTTTTAAAAGCGTGTGGTGTTCGGTAAAAGCTCCTGCTGGTAAGACTTAGATATTATTCTTGTTTGATAACAGTGATATTGTTGTGGTAGTTTTTCATACAGTTTCTGTTCGATTAAGTGAGGATGTATATTATTCATTGTGCCTGTTTTTTAACCGTTTAGAGAAAGTGTTCAAAGTAACGGAGCCATCTTGTTTTTGCCATAGCTTGCTTGCTCCTTGTAAATCAATAGCCATTTTGTGCTCCTAGAATTCTAAACTCAAGTTGTTTTTAGGCAACTGGTACAAAGTCACCACTTGTGGGTATTTAGCCCAACCTTGTAGGATGCAAACCTAAGTGCTATTTACAAAAGAGTCTTGAATTGATGACCAGAGAGGTTCTAACTAAGCTCGCTGGTTACTCAATCTTTGCAGTGTCATTGAAGCTAGTTTTATAATTACAGAGCTTCAATAATTAAGTAATGACATGGACTTCCTGGCCAAGCAGATGATTGCTGACTTGGTGATACTTTTTTAATTATGCAACATAGAGTATTTGTGTAAATTTATTCGTGATTTTTCACTGCATTTAAATTAAATTTTATTGTAGCCAAGACACAACCTATAGTTCTCTATTGTGTAATTTTGACTCAGACCTGCTGTGAAAGGATTTTTGAGGTTGTGAGTGAGGTTTGGAATTTACACAATGAACTTCTAAATGGTGTCCCTCACAAAGTGTTGAATAAATTGTCTGTGAGATTGTAAATATGGTGGACATATTGGATTGGGCACATTCATAACGTTGCTTTATCAGGGAAAATACTGAGTAAAGGAATTTGTAGGGTCTTAAACAATGACATATTTAAATGTATTCCCAACCTTAATTCTCCGTATGCCGTGCTATAAATTCCAGTACTAGATTCACCTTTACCAACATTTTTAGGTGATACTGCCAGCTCAAAAATAAGTTAGGTTTTCTCTGCTGGTGTGCCACGTTGTAAATGTTGGTATTAATAATTTTAGGTCTTATTTAAGTTAGCCAATCAAAATCCTACAGTTCTGTTGGAATTAGATTGGGACCCTTTATCATTGTTTTGTTACACAAGAAATGCCTCTGACAACTCACAGCTAGCCTGTGAAGCCTGGTCTGTTTTTAGAAAATTAATAATAAATTGTTTTTTTGTAAATATCAGCATTAGGTTAGGTAAGATGCTACTTACTTGCTTTAGTAAATATAGCTCACTTAACCCAAAAGTAACCTTGGGCAAACAAACCATGTTATTGTGAATGCCTTACTAGGGTACTTACTACTATTATTCTTATATGTATGTAGTATAGTTAATTAAACCTGCAGTTACCCAACCGACAGTCGGTTTGCGAAGCCTGGTAGGATTTAGAATTAGAAATTATAAAAGCGTTTTGAATTTTGGGCATTTTAGCTGTGTGAATTAGTTAGAGCCAAATTAGCTTTAGCTTACTTAAGTACCGCTGCCCAACTGAAAACCAGTTGGGAAGTAAATTAAATTAACCACAGCTGGATGAAAAGTAAGCCAAGGTTACCACTCCTTGTAACCTATTAGAATGCATTAATATTTCATAAATTGCTCATGCACTTTTGCTGAGTTGTAAAATAGATGCAATCACCTAAATCTTAGCTACTGCTCACTGCTGGTGATATTAAAGAGTGCACACCTGTAGAACTTGTCCTGTCGTCCTCCAAACACCTATGTCAAGGTGCTAATATCTGTCAGTTCTGCGCTCGGGTGCCAGAGTTGCAGGCTGATCTTTAGGATGGAGACTAACTTGTTCAGGGTTCTTCTTGTTAAGTACGTGGAAGTGACGGTCTTGCATGTGATTAAGAACGCGCTCCCTAACCTGTGCCAAGTAATCCAGTGTACTGTTCCCGCACAGGAGACCTACGAGACACACACACAACAAAACTACCTGCCATCTCTCAGCCACTTCCACAAGGCTCAAATCTTTAGCCACTGATGAGAGGCGGTAACAAGGCAGCCTAAAAATACTCCGAAAACACTCGGAAACAATCCTTGACCACACGGTCTTCCATTAGAACTCTGCACCCCGTTCAGAGAACTGCCTCCTCATATTAACAACTCAAACCACCCTTCGCAGTTGTAAACCTACGACTGGTTGCTGTTACCAATCACTTTGACCAAAACAACACCACGATTACCTTAATTCCTGCACCTGGGGCAACACATGAACTCACACTTATCACCATACCTTGGTGGGAGTTCTACGCCCCGACTGACTCCAAGGATTCCTCATCGTGAAGAGTCAAGACCGGCAACTCCTCGACGGTTTAAAACTAAATACAGGCGAGGAATTTGGAGTTGTTCCTCATTGCCCTTCTTTCGATCGACTGTGAAAAACGTGTATTTGACCAAGTAGCTATGATAACGCTACTCGAACCTCGATCCTTCTGATCTTAGTAGCAAACAAACAAACAAACATCGGCATCTACGAATGCTTTATTTCCAATTGAAGCATGATACATATCACCTTTTACATGTATTGGTGTGCTAGGGGGACTAGGTAATATCCACACTGCACCCACTATCGATTACGACTTGCTTGAGTTAGCGCGGGAAGGAAAATGACTTGGCATATGTACTCAGCTTTTCGTAATTTATTAGTGCGCCAGCAAGAGAGATGGCACGATCTCTTGAGGCTTGGTTGCAGACTCAGTCGGGGCCGAAGGACTCTTGACTGAAGAGGTTCCGTATCCCGGACGTGGCAGGGCCTGGCAATGCTTCTTGGTGGCGGAGTAGTGTCAAGTGTGATGGCAATAGAGGCACTAAGGCAAGTGAGCCAGTGAGTTCCTAGAATTAAGTGCAGGTATAGTTCGCATGGGTGTACGTCGTATTAAGTGACGACGGATCGAGGAATTTATGCACAATGTGGTGGACGTCGTATTGGAATGACGACGGATCGAAGAATTTATGCACAATGTGGTGGGCGTCGTATTGGAATGACGACGGGAAATAATGAAGATTCGATGTGAAATTTAAATGTGGAGTGCGGTCATTAAGACCCAGGTGTTGTGTTGGTGTATTGCAGGCTTCGGAGGATCTGCAATAACACATAGGCTGGATGATGTGTTCCAGCGGAATTACGAGTTACACACACCCTACCATTAAACTGAGTAAATTTCACACTACAAAACACCCAATATAATTATTTCTCCTAAAGCCACCAGCTACTAATTTTGTTTCTTTGCAACTTACAGTTTATAGTATCAGTGGAAAAAGAAGGACAAAATAGCTGAAATTGCTTTCATCTAAAAATATGGATGATTCTAACAGTCACTGGAAGTTACGATTTGTCGAGGTGTTAACCAACAAAGCATATTAACATTCTTAACATGAAGAACGTCAATCCACTCTATCCTCAACAACTTCCCTACGTTAGAGAGAATTGACACGTCACATGGACACTACGTAATTATCCTAGTCACCAGAGAGAGAACTGACGCGTACTCACAACGCGCGCAACCTTAATCTTTACAACAGTTTACAACCTAATTTAGACACATCATCCTAGACTAGATCAATTCCTAATTAAGTAACACGAATACACATTGAACATCTAAATTGTAACACGAAAAAAAAACCACTTCACGTAATTTGCTAGTATAATCACACATTACTAAGTTGACTTACGCGAAGACTAGATGCTATCAACACGAGAGCAAAGGAACAAGTGACGCTTCGAGCCTGCCGCTCGATGTTGCCACACCAATCAACTCAACTCTTAACATGGCAAAAAAGAACACCATGTTCGATGATAATTTGTGTGAGTCACGTGAAACACTAAGATTAGTAATTATAAGTAGGAAATTATTAATAATAATTTACAGTAATATATTTTATGCAAGGAATTAATTTATTTAATACTTAATGAGATTTATATGATATGTAGCTCATGCTACATACATTGGTTTTTCAAATGCCTTATAACTAACACCAGGACGCCATGACGCTTTCCCCCGGTCGAAGACCGGTACCCATTTCAGACACCTGGGTAGAGTGGGGTATTGTGCTTAGAATTTTTCTCCTATACCCAACAGAGAAAATCGCCACCAGCGCCTAGACTCGAACCCGGGTCTCCCCGCACTGAGTCAGGTCCGCTACACACACGGCTATGACGAGCAATAATAATTCAGAGCTCAATCTAATAAACACCAAACTTTAAATCGAGCCAACAATGCGGCCCTCAGCCAATTTTTAGTAGCTTGTAAATTGACGCTTCCCCAGCGTCTGGTGACCTCGCCAAAGTCATTAGGATACCCCCTATAAGATCAAGTCCTGATAATTCCGACAAGGAACCTAAACTTCACAGGCATTTGAAAAAACCAATGTAAAAGGTGACATGTATCATGCTTCAATTGGAAATAAAGCATCAGTAGATGCCGATGTTTGTTTTCTTGAATGTCTTGGCTTTTTTGCCCCTAGTATTATAAGTTTCTCAGACGTAAATTATTCAAGGAAATGTATATTGATGTTTTTCGCTTCTTCTTTTGATTAAGCATCAGCATATGTAATTTTAAGTAAGTACGTGCATCCCATTGAGGACTTTCATGTTGATATTTTCATAATAAAACGTTGACATCGATTAAATATATTAGATTATGGGGATTTAGGCTGTTTTTATTTTAATTGCATGTATGAACTGATCATGGTTAATATATTTCTGATAAGAACAATTCAGTATCATCTTGTATAAAAGGAATAATTAAAAGATAGTCTAAGTTTTAACAATGCAAGCATACATCGTCTTCTTTTTCATTAATTTCCTTGCATGCATTTTGTACATGAAATTTCTCCCTTCCACTCTAATATTAGGTTTACTGTGCCATGAATTAGGTTGGACAATTTGGTTCTTTATGCAGCGTATAAACTAACTGAAATCTCTGTAGGAAAGTGCGTACATTACGAATTCGTTTAACTTAGAAACGACCAACTTAGGGTAAAAATGAAGTGTGTAGGGATCTTTAACTCTACTCATGTGGCCTTGTCACTAACTTCGAACGTCAGTGATGCAGAAAGTGTGTGAGGAGGTTGTGTGATGGTGTGCCGTGAATGTTGTGTTGACGGTTTTTCCCCAGTTCATGTTCTCATTTATTGGCTCATAACCCAGCACAGTGGTTATTTAACATTTTAATATGTATTGCGTTAGGACTTCTTTAGTGTGTTTTTATGTGTGCCTTCTTCAAGTTTACGCGGAGGTTACCGAAAATGGAGATGAAGACAATAATTTATCATTCACCTCTGGCGATCAAGGTAAGCCTTGTAAAAATGCTATTGAATTATTCATGCACAATATGTGCTAATTTTAATTGCCTTTCAAATCAAACAATTGTTGCTTATTTTAGTGAAGCAAATTTCCCAGTTTGGAGAGCTCAGGGGTTTTATTTTGAGATTTTCAGTCCTTGTCTTTTATTTGTTAGGTTTTGTTTTGTAATTTATTTTAAATTTTGAAATATTGATGTTCACTTACAGTGTGAATTTGAAATATATTTTTATTGGTGAGGTTAAGTTAGGAATTTAGTAATGTGGATCAAATGTACAAAACATTCCCATGGAATAATAAATACAACTTGGGGGTTTGTGTACTAATCACTTTGCAATAATCCTAAAAGAAAAGTGGGTCAAAGATAATGGCTACCTATTTGTAGTTAGTGCAAAGCCACTTGTTTGGTAGCTAGTAATGGTCAAAATTGATTTTAGGCCTTTCACGGAAATTAAAAATTCCGTTCCCAAGAATCACTAATGGAACACATTTAAAAACGTTTTACACGAATGACATTCTGCGCTCTGATGCGTTATTTTCAAGATAAAACAATAATTACGTTCAGATAGGAATAACATCATATGGTCGGTTGCTTAGTCGCCGCGTTGTTGGATCACGCCCACTTCTTGGCGGAAACTAACAGCCTCGGTTTGGGCAAGTTAAGGTATGCTATTTTAGGTTGATTTATGTTATTTTAGGTTAGTTTATTTAACTAACCTAACATATCCTATCCTAACCTCACCCATCGATACGTTAATACCGTATTACAGCATATTTACGTGTCCGTTCCTTCACTTTTGTATACGACGTTCAAATAACTTCAAAGTTGAATAACTCAAAAATAACGCATCAGCGAGCAGAATGTCATTCGTGTAAAACATTTTTAAATGTGTTACTTTAGTGATTCTTAGGAACGGAATTTTTAATTTCCGTGAAAGGCCTAAAATCAATATTGACCCTAGTAATTTTGGCTGTGAAACTGAATGGGAAAAGGGTTGAAGATGAACATAAATGAAATTATTTTCTTGTCAAGGATTAAAAATTTTGGTCAATATCGGGTTTAATGCGCTCACGGAAATTAAGAATTCCGTTCACAAGAATCACTTAAGGAACACATTTAAAAACGTTTTACACAAATGGCATTTTGCTCGCCGATGCGTAATTTTTGAATTATTCAACTTTGAAGTAATAAAAATGTCGTATATAAAAGTGAAGGAACGGACACGTAAATATGCTGTAATACGGTATTGACGTAGCGATGGTTGAGGTTAGAGTAGGTTATGTTAGGTTAGTTAAATAAACCAACCTAAAATAACATAAATCAACCTAAAATAGCTTACCTTAACTTACGCAAACCGAGGCTGTTATTTTCTTGGCAAGAAATGGGCGTCTCCCGCCAGAAAAGTGGGCGTGACCCAACAATGCGGCGACTAAGCAGCCGACCATATAATGTTATTCCTGTCTGAGCGTAATTATTGTTACACCCCGAAAATAACGCATCAGCGAGCAGAGTGTCACTTGTGTAAAACGTTATTAAATGTGTTCCTTTAGTGATTCTTTGGAACGGAATTCTAAATTTCCGTGAGCGCATTAAACCCGATTTTGACTGAAATTTTTTGTGTGATTTTATTTGGTCAAAATTGAACAATTCAGAAAAACTTTTGAAATAGAAAAGTAAGTTTATCATTAAACTCGCTCAAGAAATGGTTGCATAGGCCTACAATGATAGCTCAAAAGTCTCATACTAAATTTATATTCACTTTTAAATTTTTATTGAAAGTATACTTGAAAATATTTAAATACAACAGTAAAAATTAATAAAAACAAACCAGAACATTTTATATACCTACCAGAGAATTCTAAATTGAAATTGTTTTTAGTCAGTGGAAATTATTCGTTTGACCCAAGTTGATTACTTATGTATGAGTCTGTATTTCTGACAAAGAGACCTACTTTTCTTTCATTATTGTCATTTCATTTATAAGCTGAATTTGACTATAGAGGTTTTTGTTCATGACAACAACAGATCATCATCCAAGTGCTTTGCAAGTTGTGTATTTCATCCTTCTGTGATGTTAATTAAATTACAGTATTTTGATGGTTAATATTGGCAGAAATTTAGGTGTGAGTGTAATGGCTGTCACTTTACTTATGATTGAGGTACTTTTGGACATCCCATGTTGAACCTCTAATAGCCCCATCTCTCACAAAACATTTCAAAGCTAGATCCTTTCTTTATGAGCAGGGTAAGAAGGGGAATATATAAGGGGGATTTGAACTTGTAGCATTCCTTGGATGCAGACTCCAACTCCTACAATTCTTACAACTCTGACTCCATAAGTTGTCTCTGGCTTAGAGGACAAAAATTTACTTTTAGTAAATGACAAAAAGCTTCCTGTAAAATACTACACAGATATTAGATTTGGCAACACCTCAAAGTTTGAAGGCTGGAAACACTGCCTTCAGAGCCCATGTCCTTACGAGGAATACCTGTATTCTGACTTCTATCTACTTATCCTGATGTGACTTTATTATGGAAAATTTTGACTTGTTTATGTTTATTTCTGCATGGATCCCCTGGAACTTATTGTGTATATTTTTCAACAGGTGTGTTGCCCTCAGAAAGAAGAGAAAGAGTAATGTAGCTCCTACCCAATAATAGAATAAATTTGATCCCCAATGCAGAATGACATCCGAATCATAAATAGAATTGGAGTAAAATGTTCCTATTGGAAAAGTATTTAATGAAAATTCTCTATTAGTGCATAGAACCAGCGTACCTGTAAGCCTTGAAGTACGGGCATCACTTTTAAAAAAACTGCATGCACAAATGAGCTGAAGCAAACCATGTCAAGCCCTTGATTGACCTACTGGCACTACATGCAAAAAATTTGAATCATTTTAGTTTATAAAGACATTCGTCAAACATAAACTAAAGTCTCAAGAAGGTGATGTTCAAAATCTTGGGTAACTCGCATAAAGGTCTGTGATTAGTTGAAAATTTTGTATGGTCATGCATGTCTATTATTATGAAATGCTAAGGTCAAGTGAATATGCTGCAATTTATGTTTGATTAAATTAAAGTATGAAATACTTATGCATTTGAGTATATATTTATTAAATATAGAAAATGCATCTATTTTAATATTCTGAAGATGAATTATTTTGAAGCTCACTGTCATTATTCCATTGGACTTAAAGCTGAATGGGAGAATTTGAAGGTTAACTGAATGGAATACTTGAGTCACTATAATTTGGAGTACAAATTTTGAAGGATTCATTTACAAAAGAGAGAGGATAGTTATTTTTAAGCTTGTTTCCCATTTTTTATTTTATAAACAAATGCAGTTGAATGAGTCAAGGTTCTGAAACAAGCAGGAGATGATGTAGCTAAAATATTTTTAGACAAATACTATGTCTTATTGGCATAATTTATGAAATCATTTCTTGATGATTTAGATAACAAAGTAACAAACAGCCCTACTACAGGTGGTAAAGAAAGTTCTTACCTTCAGGTTTATCCTAAAAAGTATTTTATTTACTGATGTTATTGGAACATCTTATGGGCCAGTGTTTATGGGAGGTTGGTTTTTTAAGTGATATTTTGATTGTGAATACAAGAATGTTTGAATCCCACTCGTGATAGGACGATTAATTGATATTGTCTTGGAAGTTTCTTGGAGGCAACCCCTCAGTATCTATGGGAATTCGCACTCCCAGGGAAAAATGTGTATGGGGAATCAGGGCAGTGTTTGTAATATCCAGAAATCTTCAAACAGGTTACCAGTAACTGCACTTCTAAATTTTCTAACTTCTTTCATAAATTCCCCAGTGTTGGTTTTGTTTGGCCCATCAATAAATTTTTTTGCTTTTTTAAAATTATTGAATAATTAAATGCCTTGAAATTGTACTCAGTGCAGTTCCTAGGTGCTTCATTACACTACAGCAATAACTTTCGTTGACTGCAAAATATAAGAGAATAAAAAAATTTCCTTGACCATCAAGTTATCAGGAAGTTTGTTTCAGCTGATCAGAGAGAAAGGAAGGGGTGGAGAATTTTTGATAATTAAGACTCAGTTTTTTATTTAACCCCATGTTGTTTTGGTTTCAGTTTTAGTTACAAATTTGGTGAACAAAATTTTTGGTATGATTTACATGTTTTTAACTTGTATGATTTACGTATAAGTTGCAAACATTAACTGTGCTGGTTAGAATAACATGCAATTTTCAAAATACGTCATTGGATACATAACCATGTCAGCCCTATTTTCTTTTACCCCAAACATTTGGTTCTTTTCATTGAATATGAAGTTATGCTGTACAAAAATGAAATAACAGCAATACTGCTGTTACATAATTAAGTAGCCTTATATCTAGCCAGGTAATGATAAATCCTCATTTAATAACTCCATTGATTTTAAAAATCTACATTAGATACTCAGGAATTAAAAAACAAAGAATGTGCTAAGCATTGAAATCCCACATAATAATCGTTGAATTGAATTAACATGTTGACGGTGACGGGTTAAACTGAAGTTCAACAATCAACTCGAATTTAGAGGCAAAAGTTGTTTGCAATTTTATCAATTGATGTTCATATCTTTACCTTAGAGTTGCCCTTTTTAAAATTTCTGATGAACTGAAATGTGATTTTAGAAAAGTGGAGAAATTTTTAAAAACTAATGTGTAATTATATAAATAACAAACATCAACTGGTCCATTAAATACCATTAGTTTGAAAAATTGTTAAAATATTTCAAACAACCCATCGATGGGTCGTATTGCAAGTATAATGCTCCCAGTGGGATTATGTGAGGTCCCGATCTAAACATTAGGTAGGTCTTCTTTTTGTTGAAGTAGAATAGGTTTTTGGTTTTGTTACGGACCATCTTTTTTTTTTTTGGCTCACTGCTGTCCCATTTTTCAGCACCTATTACTTTCTTTTACTTATCTTTTGTTTCATGAACTTCTTTCTTAGCTTACTGTTTTTATCCACCTTGTGCTTAGATTCCACATTCCCTAAACTTCATGCGAAATGGTGCCTTCATCCTTCCTCTCTTTGAACACCTTTTTTGTGGTAAAGGGAGGCTAAAACTTTCTTATAATGAATCAAGCAATCTTATTGCAAGCAACGTGTTGAATTAAAACATGATTGAAGTACTATTTCAATGCTCAGCGCACACTTTGTTTTTAAATTTCTGACATGACATAAGTTGGTACCTGAATCGCATCAATGATCGGAACATTTCGATAGAATTCCAATTGCTGGGAAATTTGGTAACTCTATTATCACGCAAGAAATAGAGGCAGAGGTGCACTGCTAGGTGAGAGCTGGTGTTGGTCGTTCGATCGACCTGCTGGAGACTTCAGGCATGTCGTCGCTGCATTATTGAGCGACCCCCAGGACGGCTGAAGGATCGCGGGTATTGACACTCCTGTCTCTATGGTGACCGCCTTGTGTTACCGAGAGAATTTTGGGTCTTGCGGTTGGAACTTACGTCTGGTTGTTACTGTAATAGCGGTAGGTTTGGTTCTACTCCAAGGTTTGGTTCAACTACCGCCTCCGCACTTTGTGTTCAGTGTTGGTGTAGGATTTTCAGTCTTGCGATTGGAACTGATGACAGGTTCTTTACTGTAATGTTTGGATAGATTAGTTCAACTATCAAAGCACCTAAAAAACGTATTCCGTCTGGCTACATTACTTGGACACATGAGTGTCATGTGATCTTTTGATGTCTTCAGCTAATAAAACCCAGAAGTTCGAACCGGCCACCCTTGTTGCCATTCTCTGATGGTGCTGCCGAGTGTTCTGGTGCGCGTGACCAGAATTTTCAGCAGAGAGGTTGCTTGAGGTGGCTTCTTCTTGATTCAGCGGTACAATTCTTGGAGATGTTACCTTCACTTGAATGTAACTTTCGTTTTGTAGAAAATGTACGGTAGATTATTTTGAACCTATTCAGTAACTGAAAAGAGAGTTCTTGATTCAGCAGTGCAATTCTTGGAGATGTTACCTCCACTTGAATGTAACTTTCGTTTTGTAGAAAATGTACGG
>JACJUY010002303.1:33049-80048 GCA_014220935.1 Platorchestia sp. MABIK | reverse complement strand
AAAAGAGAGTTTCTTGATTTAGCGGTGCAATTCTTGGAGATGTTACCTCCACTTGAATGTAACTTTCGTTTTGTGGAAAATGTACGGTAGATTATTTTGAACCTATTCAGTAACTGAAAAGAGAGTTTCTTGATTTAGCGGTGCAATTCTTGGAGATGTTACCTCCACTTGAATGTAACTTTCGTTTTGTAGAAAATGTACGGTAGATTATTTTGAACCTATTCAGTAACTGAAAAGAGAGTTTCTTGATTTAGCGGTGCAATTCTTAGATTTGTTGGAGATGTTACTTGCGCTTGAAAATAACTCGCATTTTGTTGAAAATGAACGGTAAATTAATTTGAATATATTCAGTAACTAAAAATTTACTTTCGTGGGTGCCGATAACTTTGATGTGTGGTTCAAGTGCCGCATAGTTGCAATCGTAAATAATTCACCGCATAAAAATTACTGAGAACGCAAACAACATGCATTCGTTATCTATACTAAAATAGTTGAGGTATTTCTGAGATGAAAATATTGGCACTAGAGGGTGATCAATGAGATGTTGGAGTTAGTTCATCTTGATGAGCGCGGTTCAATATTAACATAACAGCTTTCGATTGGAATATTGAGCTAGGGCTGGATTTTCGAGCAATTTATGTCGTTCTAATACAGCAGCCCTATAAGTGCTATTTACTCTCCTACATGTTTTTTTACCATAATCAAGTTTAGGTCAAGTTCTGAGAAAAAGTTCAGATATGTGTGAAGATTTATGCGAAATAAAACACACATAGCCTAGCCAAGTGAGCAGAACTTTCGCTGCCGCTATACCGCTACAACGCCATGGAGTGTTTGAAAAATGCCCGCATTTGGAAGAGGCGCTGCAACTCCTCACGTCACCTTTCGCCTATTGAGGAACTTTGGCGGTCGAATAGGGCTACCCGGGGCAGGGCGCGCTCCTGTAATTTCTGCTTAGGCTCCCACGGCTTCGTTTTGCGCTTAAAACAAGGGCTCCCCAACCCGGGGGTGAGTGACGATATTCCAGGGGGTGCGAGAAAGTCCAGGTAAATAATAGCATATTGGCTATACGTGTGGTGGAGTTTTTATCCAGAGAGTGCGAGGTTGGAATGAAATTCCTTTAGGGGTGCGGGGCGAAAACAAGGTCGGGAACCCTTGGCTTTGCACTTTGACTGCGACATGCGCCACCGGTGGGCACGGAGGAGATTTTCATAATGCTGCTGACCGACCAATATTCGAAAACTCAATTCTTCTAAATACTTAATAAAAACTAAATGAAGGCCCAATCTAGTTCGTGTTGGCTGTTTTCAACATTGCTTACTACAAGGGATTTTAAATTTGAGCAGGATGTTAAATTTCAGTTTTACTTGCCTCAGGTAAAGCAGTAAAATGAACGAGACGAGGAACTGCTACCATCAGTAATGTGTGTTGCTGCTTGCTCTGTCTTGGACAAGTCTTCCCAAATTTGTTCGTGTCGACCCGTAAGTTATTCGTGTTCTGCTGTTATTGTTCTTTTTTATCCTCGCATTGTTTGCGTCGCGTTGCTAGATTCATGCCGTTATGTGCGCTGTTCTCTGGGAATACGCGTCGTTTCCAAAAGTGATTATGGATAAAATTCTCTTAGTTTTTTTTTTGGGTTATATTCCATTAAAGGTTTTATATGGCTCAATCTGATTTAGAATGTGAGTTTAGCTTTTAAAGTGTAAGGATATTGATTTATCTATTGAAATTAGCGCTCTGAGAAGGAAGGTGTAATGTCGTAAGTGGAAGGTTAGTTAGGCCTTCTTTAAAAAAAATATGTATTTATATACCAACATTTTTTTCTGACAAACTGTTTTTTCAGTATATCTCCCTCAATCTTACCGTTTCTGTGTGTTTAGTTTCCAGACATCTTGGACATAGATTCCTTTTTCCTTAATTTCGCAGTAAATGGTGCCTGCCTCCCTCCCACCTTCCTCTCTCGAGAACACCACTACTGTGGCTAGGGAGGCTTAAACTAAAACGTTAATCTATCGAAAGTGTACCGAATTTGTGGAATTGATTTGAAGTCTTTACTAAATCAGTAGAAATAGTCTTAAATTGAGGGTCTTCTCGCGCGATAAGCCTCAGAAACATTGCGGAAAATCCCGTTTCTGTGGCAGTGTTGGAAGAATTTATTTCTCCCGAGGATTTCGCAAAGACTTGGCACCTTCGTCGCTGCTGTTGGTTGCTTTAGCTGCCCTGCGTCTGGTGGTGTGTGGCTGTGTGGGCTGTGTGCTGCTTGTGTTGTGTGGGCTGCTTGCGTTGTGTGGTGCGTGTGTTGTGTGGGCTGTGTGCTGGTTGTGTTGTGTAGGCTGTGTGCTGGTTGTGTTGTGTAGGCTGTGTGCTGCTTGTGTTGTGTGGGCTGCTTGTGTTGTGTGGTGCGTGTGTTGTGTGGGCTGTGTGCTGGTTGTGTTGTGTGGGCTGTGTGCTGGTTGTGTTGTGTGGGCTGCTTGTGTTGTGTGGTGCGTGTGTTGTGTGGTGCGTGTGTGGTGTGGGCTGCTTGTGTTGTGTGGTGCGTGGGCTGTGTGGTGCATGTGTTGTGTAGGCTGTGTGCTGCGTGTGTTGGGTGAGATGTGAGGTCCCTGTGGGGTTGCCATGTCAGTTGTGTGCTGTTCAAGTTGTGTTGGGTATGCGTGGTGTACTTTGTGTCCCGTTGTGTAAATTGGATGTATGGAGTGTTTTGTTTGTGCTGTCACCTTCTTCTTTCAGTCTCCGTTAATGCATTGCTCATTATTGATGGATTGTAACTATGACACCAAATGTGTGAGGGCCCGAGCTGAGAGTTAGGTAGGCCTTCTTTTTGTTGAAATAAAATATTTTTTGCTATGTTAACACGTTCACTGCATTTCCGCGGCTGTTACGGTTGGTTTGGTAAGGTTGTAATTAGCAGAATAGGGAAATCGGTTTACCAACCAGAATAAATTTTAATTCTTCCTCATGAATATAAAAAATACAATAGCACGATAACATTAAACTACGTATGACAACAATTATTTTTAAAAATGTCATGAAATAGGTAAAATGTCATTCATTTATACAGGCACGTAAGTGGGAAATTTACCTGTGGGTACACATGTGGCCCAATATGCAGTGAACGTATTATGGACCACCTGTTTTCGGTTCACTGCTGTCCTGTTTTTCAGCACCTACTACTTCTTCAACTTTTATCTTGTTTCATGAACTTCTTACCCAACTTAATGTTTCTATGCCATTTCTGCATAGATTCCGCATTCCCTAATATCCATCCTAAATAGTGCCTTCCTCCTCCCTCTCTTCGATACGTTTTTTTTTTGTAGCGATTAGGGAGGCTTAAACTAACCTATAATCTAATCTGTAACTACGACACATGAGCTGGTGAATTGGTTATGTAATCCTTACGTAAAAACCTTCCTGCTCTTGAGAAGAGCGTAATTAATCGTTCGAGGCCACAATCGTAGACGTCCTTGATGGCGAGTGAATTATCGTATTTCTTAAAATATTCGTATGTTTTTGACAACGTAGAGGGACATGAATTGTGATCATTGAAATGTGCATATCGTGTTGTTTGTACATAATTCTAATTATGAATTAACTACGATGAAATTATGTGTATAAAAGTTCAACCATTCTTTCAACTACTTTCGACTTCTACTATGAATTTTTTACTGGCCGAAGTACATGAATATTGAAGTCTCAGTCTAACTTTTTCGCAGCCTGCATGCATGTTTTTCGCGGTCTAAGTAATTTAATCGCTTGAATCGCTAAGGCGGCGAAAAAAATACATAAAAGCGGCGAAAAAGTTTGACTGGGGGTGAACAAGGCGGTCCAATAAACTTGGCTGCTAAACGTCGCCATAGCTGCAACACTCAATTTTCGATTGGCGAGATGTGCTGTGCCGCTTCTTCTGGGCTGGGCGAAATGGAGGTGGTGTGCAGGTCTGGTGATCTATTCAGTTTATCTGTTTCCAGTAGAAATGAGGTTCTAGTGTTTCATGTTCCTGTAAAATGTTAGTGAGAGAAATTCGTCACAGTGTAAGGCTAAATTAGTAACTGATTCAAGTTGGTTGATAATTTAAGCAGTTAATAGTTTGTTAGGTAACAGTTCGAGTGAGGTAACAGTTCCAGTTGAATAAGAGTGTTCGTTCGCTATCAGTCTGTCAACAGTGAAGGCTGTCACTCACAACACGTGACAAGTGGTCACCGTGGCCGAGTGGTGAAGAGCGCGCGTCTTTCACGAGAAAGGTCGGCAGTTCGAATCCCGGCAGTGCCGCCCGGTGTTTCTCCCCGTTGGTAAAAGAGAGAACTCAACCACAATTCCCCACTCCACCCAGGTGCCGGAAATGGGTACCGGCTTGACCGAGGGTAACGGTCATGGCGTCCTGGTGTAAGTTATGAGGCATTTGAAGAACCATTGTATGTACAAGATGATGTGTATCTGACTTGAATGGTAGAAAAAGATACTTTCCTTTTTTCTTCCCGGCCACCTGCATCGCAGCGTTCCTTGCCGCTTGTGCTCACCTGGTGTCGAGTGACGAGTGTGGTGCGAACGTGCTTATTTCCTCGCCAGTTCTGCAGCTGAGCTATTTTCTTCTTGCTCCAGCCACCGGCCGTGTTGCGTAACACACGCTCTGTGTTTGTGTGAAATCTCGCACGTTTATTGCCAACTAGTGTGCACGGCCCGTTAAAAAATGACGATTTGATATTTTCCGTATATGAATCCTCTAGAAGTGGGTGACAAACATACGTATATGTATCCATCCTGATAGTACCCGCGATTAAGGTGTTCTTGTACTTGTGCACTGGCGAAGCTCGTATCACTGATACGGTCATTGGGCATCCTCGAAATCAAAGATGTTTCTTAAGAAGCGGATACCATGAAAAAACACCGAGGGTATTATTAGGTAAGATTTTGTCTGTCGTGTCCAACTGTGTTTCAGTTATGATCGAAAAATTCGTTAGTGTGATTATACGAAGTGAGTTTAATTTGAAATCCGTTCATTTTTTCTGTGAACTGCTCAGCTTCTAGGCCATCAATTTATTGAGATGTATTTTTCATGAAAATCAAGTATATGAAAGCCAGCCTCTGATATACGAAAATTAATTCATTATTCCATGTAACCGATCTGTTCGTAAAAAAAAATCAATTTTGCCCAATAAATTCGCCTTCTTTGTTTCTCATGCAATCCCTTTATGCTGAATAACCTATGTAGTTTACACATGGTTCTAAGTGGAACGAATTGAGCATGTCAGACAAACATGCTTATTTCAAACTAGTAGAAAGTACGGTTCGAAATTCTGATATTCTGGTCAATACTTTCTTCAATCAGTTGTGGTTTTTATGTTCTTATGTCCATCCAATCAGTCCACCTATAAAATCAATGCATCACCTTCTGTGCGACATGTATCCTTTTGTTATAGATTCCACTTAATTGATTTATACCTCACCTACGGTGTGACACGTTCTTTTGTTACGGAGTTCATTGAAATATTCTATGCATCTTCGGTGCGACACAAATTCTTTTATTATAGCCTCTATTTAATTGATCTCACGTACGGTGTGACATGTTCTTTTATCATGGAGTTCGTTTAATTATCCTACGTATCTTCGATGCGACTTATAGTTTAGACTAGGTTTTCTACAGAAATGGTGTGGCTAGAGAGCAGAAGACGAGGCGTGTTCGGTCCGAGACAGGCGGCCTCGCTGTGCCACTTGGCGGCGCTGCTGCCGCTGCACTTGACCTTGCTGCTTGCGCTCGTGCGGGTCACAGCGTTGCCAGATTGCTGCCATTTTCTGGCCGACGTGTTCAAAGTTTAAATTTTCTTTCAAATTGAATTTAACCTCACAGACCGCTCAGCTTCTGGGTGCCCTGTATTGTTGAGTGGTTATGGTCCCCTCAGGGGGATACAACTGTTGTATCTATGGGAATTAGCGCTCCCAGGGGGACTATGTGAGGGCCCGAGCTAAGGGATAGGTAGGCTTCCTTTTTGTTCAAATAGAATAGGTTTTTGTTCTGTTACGGACCATCTTTTTTCGGTTCACTGCTGTCCTGTTTTTTCAACACCTACTACTTTCTTCTTGAACTTTGCTCTTGTTTCATAAACTTCTTTCTCATCTTACTGTTTCTATGCCCTTTCTGCGTAGATTCCACGTTCCCTAAACTCCATACTAAATGGTGCCTTCCTCCTTCTTCTCTTTGGATCGCCTTTGTAGCGGATAGGGAGGCTTAAACTAACTAATAATCTAATCTAATATTTGGGTGGTTATGGTAATTTTTCCGCCGAAAAATGCCGAAGTTTGAAAATTTTGGCCATTTCTTTCAAATTGAATTTAACCTCACAGACTCCTCAGCTTCTGGCTGTATTGTTGTCAGATGTGGGGTTGCGTTTGTGGTTATTTTGTCCCGAAAATGCCTTGTTTCGAAAATTTTGGCTGTGAAATAAAAGGCCAAAATGGCGGGCATTCCTGATCACGAGCCTGTCGTGTCCGTGATGATATCGCCTGCTTTGGTGTTGAGTCACTGCATGTGAGCCGAGGGCAAGTGTTGTAGATCTCTTTTACTTTTTTTTTAGTGTCGAGTCACTGGAAGTGTTGTAGCTCTCTTTTTACTTGTGTGCTCATCATGCGCGTTCCTCACTTGTAATTAATTGGCTCAGTTCCGGGTGGCTGGAAACAATGGGTTGGATGGGAGGGAGGCCCTCGCACTCGTATGTTCACTTTCTTAGTCTCCTGAAGCTCCCTCAGGAAAGTGGTTTGTGTGAAAGTTGGGCATTTTAGTGCCTTAACCCCGCGAATTGGGCCACATGTGTACCAGTAGGTAAATTGATCATTCACGTACCGACAGGGATAAATGCATGACATTTCATCGGTTTCAGCGACTTTTTTTAAAAAATAACTGCTATGATCCTCGTTGAAATGTTATCGCGCAATTGCATTTTTCGGGTTCCTTAGGAGGGATGAAAATGTATTCGAACAGTTAGGTCTATTTCCCTATTCTGCTTTTCACAACTTAACCAAACCAACCGTTTACAGTCGCGGAAACGCGTTGAACGTGTTGAGGCTTTTTGAGAAAAGCTAGACATCTTGCATTCCTCTTCAGACGAAGGATGCTGAGGAGACATAAATAGTTCTTATCGTCAGCGTGTGCCAATCATTGGTGAAGTATAATAATTCTTTAATGGTGGAGTGTCGGCACATTTTGTTGTAGATCAGGGAGAATGTGTGAGGTCTCAAGCTAAAGGTTATGCGCACAAGGCCGTAATTTTGTTGAAATAGAATAGATTTTTTGTTTTGTTACGGAGCATCTATTTTTCGGTTCACTGCTGTCCTGTTTTGCAGCACCTACTATTTTCTTCTTCAACTTTTATCTTGTTTCATGAACTTCTTTCTCAACTTACCGTTTCTATGCCCTTTCTGCCTAGATTCCGTGTTCCCACAACTCCACACTAAATGAAATGAATTTGGTGACCAAGTCTGCCAGTGTTAGTCACTTCGCAGGCCGCAAGTGCTGCTCTGCCGCCGCATTATTCCTCGCAACGACCTGTTTCCTAATGCTGCTGCAGCGCAGCGCGTGTGTGAGGTGCCGGGAATTGGCTGCGTGCAATGGGGCCTGCTTTTGTGGGGTGCTCTTTGTGTGGGTCTCCTTCTCCATTCCTTGTGGTCTACTGGGAATTATCTTAACTATTGCTTTCAGAGCTAGAATGGATCATTCAGAATAGTCCTTGTGGTCTGTTCTCAGTTGTGTTAACTGTTACTTTCGGAGCTAAAAATATTACGAGTCTGCTCATGTTGTTAATTAGCACTCCCAGGGGAAGTATGTCAGGTCCCGAGCTGAGTTAGGTAGGTCTTCTTTTTGTTGAAATGAAAGTTTTTTTTAATTTTTATTAGGGACGATCTTCTTTTAGGTCCACTGCTGTCCTGTTTTTCAGTACCTCTTTCCTTCTTCGACTTTTTTCTTGTTTCGTGAACTTCTTTTTCAACTTACTGTTTCTATGCCCTTTCTGCATAGATTCCGCGTTCCCTTAACTCCATACAAAATGGTGCCTTTCTCCTTTCTCTCTTTGGATCGCCTTTGTGGTGGATAGGGAGGCTTAAACTAACTAATAATCTAATCTCATCCACCCTCTCTTTGAACATCGTTGTATCAAGGTAGGCTGAAACTAACTTATAATCAAACAAATGCTGTGCAGATTTACCATTGCTAAGGTATTGGAGCTCCCTGATTCTAACACTGATAAGACTTCAGCTTTCTTTCGCCACGTTGTGCGAGGCACGACGTAAGAGCTCGTTTATTGACGCTCTTATCTAAATATTTCCTAGCTGCAGGCGTGTAAAAAGTCCGTGGTAGGCGTCTCACGAATTTGCCTTAAAAACGTTCTCGTCCATACAAGGCGTGTTGTTATGTTTGAATTCGTTTTACTTCGCAGCTTTCAGCAGCCAGTATTTCAATATTTGATCCGTCGAATTTCGAGAGATTCTGTTTATTTTCTGAGCTCGAAATGTGGAGAGATTGACCTGTAATTCGCAATGTGGAGAGATTGACCTGTAATTCGCAATGTGGAGAGATTGACCTGTAATTCGAAATGTGGAGAGATTGACCTGTAGTTCGAAATGTGGAGAGATTGACCTGTAATTCGAAATGTGGAGAGATTGACATGTAGTTCGAAATCGACATACAAGCAACATTGTTCTTGAGAACAAGAATGGAGATGGACATGCAAGAAATAAATCCATTTCAACCTCATTCTCACGAGGAGGTCAAACTTTCGAGCACAGCTGCGGCATGTTGGGACAGAAGTTTGTTCGAGCATGCAAGCAGCTGCCTGCTGTAGCTGCGGGGACCAGTATTTATTGGTGCTGACTGCGGCAGACACGTGTGGGAAACGATGCAGACCGCCTGCATTTTGGCGGTCTACATTGCAAGAAAGTGTCCACAGTGGCCAAGGCGGCACACCTGTTGTCTGCTGCTCTCAGCCTGCACTAACGCCGCTTAGCTTCTGGCCTGCGCAGGTGCACTCGTGTGCCTGCCTGGCCTGCACAGGTGCGTCCACCCATGCCTGACAGGTGACCTGTAGGCAGGATTGCGGTTGCAGCCTCATCGCCTCCACCGCACTTGTTGCCACGCACAGCTGTCGACGCCTCGGCCTGATCACAGTTGTGCCGTCGCTTGTAAACAGCGTGGGGGCCGTGAATAGCTCTGCTGCTCCTGTGAATGTGGCCCCTGTTCCTGGCGTAACCTTCCTCGCCACCGCGCCTTTGGGTAACTTTCCTCACAACCGCGCCTTTGGTTTAGAGGAGATATTTTATGGTTGACTCTAGCTCTGATACTCGTGGCTTTTTCTTCAAGGTTCTGATGTGTCTTGTCTGTTTTGAGTGAATGCGTTTGGTTTACAAGTAACGCAATGAATGTAGTTTTATACGCTTGTTGAAATTTGTGTTAATTTTGTCTGTTCTAAGTGATTCTATTTGGTTTACTAGTAACACAATGAATCTGGTTTTGTACCCTTCTTGAAATTGTGATAACTCTGAGAAGTTCGAGTTGAATTTAATAATTTGAGATTCTGTGAATGTTTGTTAGAAATGGGTTGAGTGAACATTGATTTGACAAAGGGCTCATTCATAGTGTGCGAGCTCAGCTAGCTTGTGGGGCGAAGGTTCTGTTGATTATTAAGGATAATTGGTTCGTGAATTAATGGTTATGTGCAAGTCGCGTGAAAATGTGACGGGAAGATAGTGAAATGTAGAGAGTATGGAAGGTTGGCTGTGAAGACGAAGATTCAGTGTTGGTTATGGAAAATTACTCAAGACACACTCAAATTTCAAAAGAAGGGAGGAAAGTGGCGTGTTTTTATGGGTTTTATGTGTTAAGGGGGATTTTTTGGTGGGTTTTTGAAGCCTACTACTCACTGCAAATCTGGATGGGATTATTTTATTTTCCCTTCTAATATGCGAAATTACCAATGACTGCATTAGTCAGTTTGTGGGTAAATTAATGAGCCTAGAAACGGAGTTCAGTAAAGTGTTTTTTGTTTAAAATATTCCTAGATCAGTGAAAATATTGATAAAACATTCGGACATAAGCGAAGCAGGAACGTTCACTCTATGTTAATGCTGAGAACGACTAATGTAAAGCGGTAATTCAGAGAGCATCTCAGTGCGGTTTTTGATCGTATACGTGTACAGTTTTTAGGTATTTGTTCTCGATTTATAGGAGCTTATATGTACCATTAATGAATGATCGTGCTGAAATAATGGCAATTCATGCGTTCCGTACCAGCGATCGGTTGTTCAATACGAAACTCGCGGTGCGACGAGTCGATCGCAGCTGTGCAATGACTTCTTTCCTCCGTCTTGCTTCTTTTCTCCGGCCGCGCAAAGAACAAAAGAAACAAAAACGTCTGGAGAAGAAGTAAACCATTGAGCTCTGAGAATTGGGATGTGTTCATAACTTCCTTCTGCACGTCGTTCACTCACAAAAATGTTTCCGCAACGAACAAGCAAAATACGTTCAACTCCAGGTACGTTGGCTGTTCTGTGCCATCTCTTGCTCTGCTCTGCTCTGCATCTCAGCGTTTCGTTTTTGATTCACTAATTTCCGTTGATGTTCTCAGGATTTTTGTTTTGTTTTGCTGCCACGATCGTTATCTTTATTTGAAATAAGGGACTGATGGCCTTGGAACAATTTAAACGTCACGCACGTTGTTGGCCAGCAACGTCATGCACTTACGTGGGCGCGATTGTGTGCGTTTTGTATGCTAAATGTCATGGTAATGAGAAGGTTGATGTTGTGAGATCCTGAGCCAAGGGTTTAGGTATGCCTTCTTTATGTTTAACTAGAATACGTTTTTCGTTTTGTTACGGACCATCTTTTTCCGGAGCACTGCAGTCCTGTTTTTCAGCACCTACTACTTTCTTCTTCGACTTTCATCTTGCTTCATGAATTTCTTTCATAACTTGTATCTTTACGCAGGGGATTTTGTGTGGGGAATACACCTTGTGCATAGATTCCACGTTCTCCCAACTCTACACTAAATGGTTCCTTCATTCTTCCTATCTTTGAAACACCGTAGCTGTGGTAAATAAGGCTTACATTAACGTGGCTAATGCCAGCGTTGAGCCGTGCTTTATGCTTCAGTTGTCATCCCTGGCGCTTCTCTGTCTGTGCGGGCCCGCATCAGTAGGTGGCGAGTGGCGTTTACCTGACCAGAATATTCAAATCCGACTGAAATTTTTTTAAACTGAAATACCATGTTTTTCATAATTGAATTTAATTTAAATAAAAGCTAGAGAGCCTAATTTTAATTTAAATAAAAGCTAGAGAGAGACCGTTCCCCGAAGGCGGCATTAAATGTGATTTTTTCGTACAAAATTTACATAAAAAACTTGAAGGATTTTGGCCGTAAAAAATACCTGGCAACGTTTCCCTTAAGGTCGCACGCTGCAGGGGAGCTCGTCTCACGAGGGCAGCTTGCCTGCTTGGCAACACTGCACGCGTTGGGCGAACGGCACCCATGTGCTGCCGGCCCCCTCACTTTGTATGTTGTGCAATCTATACTATGATAAGAGCCGCGTCCGTCTGTCTGTCCGTCCGAAGCCAGCCTGCAGTGTGTGATGAGCGTATCTGTGATACAAGCTTCATCAACTCCACAATATCCAGTGTATTAATCCATCAAATTCGAGTAAGAATGAATATCACGTGAATTCTTAGGAAATAGGAACGTGTGTCATATAATTTGTCGAACATTATTGTTCTTTTTTGATGGGCCGTGTGCACTCGGCCTCATCAACTTTCGAGAGATTGGATTTTTTACTTCTTACGGCCTTTCTTTCATTTCGCCTTCTTTCTTATTTCAAATAAAAGGGGGTGGACTAGTCAACAAAAATATTGTACATACTTTCTCCTCGCCACGCACCGCGGTGAAGAGACTTACCACCGCGCCACTGACCACATATGCGGGCACAGTTTGTTGCGCTCCCTTGGATTTTAAGCTCCATTTCATGTTCGTACTCCCCTCAGGGGGACACCCAGGCACTCCCAGGGGAAAATGTGTGAGGGCCCGAGCTGAGAGTTAGGTAGGCCTTCTTTTTGTTAAAATGAAATGTTTTTTGTTATGTTTAGGATACCTTTTTCGGTTCACTGCTGTCCTGTTTTTCAGCACCTGCTGCTTTCTTCTTCAACTATAATCGTGTTTCATGAACTTCTTTCTCAACTTACGGTTTCTATGCACTCGTGCATACATTCCGCATTCGCTTATCTCCATACTCAATAGTTCCTTCCTCTCTTTGCAACGCATCTGTTGCGGTTAGTGAAGCTTAAACCAACAACGTCTAATCTAATCTTGCAATCACAGAAAGTGATTTACGGCAATGCATCTTTTCGAATATTGTACATGGATCCTCGTTTTGACAGCACGTATCGACTTCTGTTCTCGCTAAGGCGCTGTGGGAACCGAGCGTTTTTTTTAGTATTACACTGAACAATTATTGAAGAATTAATTATTACATTCCCGACTTCCGAGCTCCCAGTTGCAATCCCTGGCTCATCGTGGGCTTAGCTTCGTACTTATCTTATCGTTCATGTTTTTCTTGACGTGGTAATCCAAGGAGGGCATTGTAAAGCACTTACTTGCGTGTACGCATGCACGTATAAAGTTCTTATCGCTTCGCTGACTGTACATTTGTTTCGTTTGCTTTACTCTGCATGTGGTTGTTCAAACGCTGCAAGCAACCGCAGAATGGTTATTTTTCATAATTATGGAAGTGTCAAACAGGGCGAGCCAACCAACCGAGGTTATGATGTTGTTACCTTGGACCATCGTTTTAACGTCAATCATTCATTGCTTCTCGGCGACCTATTTTAAGCCTTTCTCTGCACATTATCGTCGAGGATCGCATGTTGTTGAGAGTGCTCATGAGAAGCCTGGGTCGGCATTGGTTCCAGTGATGTGCTTCTTTCTCTTGACCGAACGACTTGGTTCTGTTCAACTCCCCGAGACTAGTGTCACCTTTGGCTGAATTCTTCAGTTGTTTATACAAAATTTGCGAGATGCTTGATGTATACGGTATGGAATAACTTGTGCAATTTTGTTGGATGTTTAACGCGTTCAACGCGAGATGTAAAAATGGGGTCTGTCCTGTCAAATATATTCAAGAAGGCTGAACAAAGATTGCATCCACAGGCAATGAGGGAAGCTCTCATGGCCTGTGGGTACGATCTTTGTTCTAAAACGCGTGTGCACGCCCTGCAAAATTGTTGACCTATCATCACATTTGCGCTCTTGCACAATTCAATTGGATTTACACCGCGGTAGAAGAAACTAGTCTTTTTTTCGTCGACCATGTGGCAATGCTTACGTCATGGCAACGAACCAATTGCAGCGCTCACGTGACTTCTGACAACACTGCTAGCCCCAAATCTGGCACCGATGTTGGCCTAGCGACATGTCGCAATGGTGACGTCATGAATATTGTTCGAAATAAAGCCGTTCTATTGGCTAGTCAAACAGGAGGAGGTGTATTTTCCCCCACAGAAATGACTCTACCTTGTTTCCTCTACCGTGGGTCGTGCTCAAGTTTTTCCTGCTGCGAAACGACCTATCGATGGGTCGTTTGGAGAATTTTCAACCTGTTGAAATAAATGGTATTTAACGGACTCAGTTCATGTTTGGCCTTTATTATATTGCTAACAATGTTGGACTTCAGTTTAACTCATCGCAGTCAACGTGTTGCTGAGGAAGAATTATTGTTCATAATTAGCGCTCCGAGGGGGAAAATGTTAGGGCCCGAGCTCAGAGTTAGGTAGGCCTCCTTTTTGTTGAAATGAAATGTTTTTGTAATGTTAAGGACCATCTTTTGTTCGGTTCACTGCTGTCCTGTTTTTCAGCACCTACTACTTTCTTCTTCAACTTTGATCTTGTTTCATAAACTTCTTTCTCAACTTACTGTTTCTATGCTTTTCTGCATAGATTCCGCGTTCCCTTAACTTCATACTAAATGGTGCCTTCTATCTTCCTCTCTTTGGATCGCATTTGTTGCGGATAGGGAGGCTTAAACTAACTAATAATCTAATCTAATCATTGTTCATTGCTCAGCAAGAATTACTGTTTATTGTTGCGGAAGAATTATCATTGTTCATTGCTGCGGAAGAATTCAGTGCGGCAGAGAAGACAGTAGCAGCAGGCAGTGTGTGCACCGCCGCTATCGGGGTCGTAAAATCGGGACCGCGTAGCAGCCACGCGATAACGCTTCTCTTTCTTTGCCATTTTCTCCTCTGCTGATTTAATTAATCCTTTGGTGACGTGGGGACTTTGGCTTCCTGGGTACGTGTGCAGAATTATCTTAATGCGAAAGTACGGTTGGATTGTAACGTATTTTAGGCAAACTATACGTTTTGATTGTTCCGTATTTTAGGCAAAAAATTCGTTCTGATTGTTCCGTTTTTTAAGCAAAAAATTCGTTTTGATTGTTCCGTATTTTAGGCAAAAAATTCGTTTTGATTGTTCCGTATTTTAGGCAAAAAATTCGTTTTGATTGTTCCGTATTTTAGGCAAAACATTCGTTTTGATTGTTCCGTATTTTAGGCCAAAAATTCGTTCTGATTATTTCGTAGTTTAGATATTGCTCACTTGTTCATTGTCGTTGACACTGCTTTGTTTGACCTAGTTCCTATGAGGTTCTTTGTAAAGCTACGAGGAGTGTTCTGGCATATTTTATTCGCTGGTTCTCCTTTGAATGTGATGCTAGGGTTTGCGTTGGAGTTGCTTCAAGGTTCAGCTGTTTGTATTGTATTGTATTACCTTCATTTACTGTAAAGCAGTGCACATGTTAAGGAAACTTCTCGTTGTCAGACATGATATAAAATGAGCATTTCGTTTACAATGTCACTTGCCTTGGTTCGCTCAACTAGAATTCGATGGTATTTGAACCTTTGAACGTTTTTGATTTGCGATTGCAAAAACAAAAAACGGAACGTTTTCCTTGACTGGCCTGCAAAATGACACCCCGTATTGTGAAGCCTCTGTGATCCTTAGACTGACATTAGAGCATCAAGAAATTAGCCAATTCGTTGTTCCTCTTTAAGACTTTCCCCCGCAACGTGCGACACCGGTGGCCACGGAAGGGATTTTCATAATGCTGCTGATCGACCAGTAGTCACGAACTCAATTTTCGTAGATCCTTGATTAAAGATAAATGAAGGTATGATCCAGTTAATGTTTGTTATTTACAAAATTGCTTATTACGATTCACTTCAAATAAGAATTGAATATTGATCTCCAGTTAAACCGATTGCGGTCAAAGAGTTAATTTATTGTTTTTGTGCCCCATGCTGCTCTCGCGTGTTGCTGCCTGAACGTAACTCACCTAAGCCTGCAGTGTTCACAGATAGTCATTTCTGGTCTCTTTCTGCAAATTGCTCCTTTGCATAACGGCATGAATGAATAGCATGTCAATTATTTCACTACCTTTTTCAAAATTGACTTTAGCATACGAGGTAAAATATTACCATGCTACTATATTTCTCACACTTTTGAGAGAGGATAAGAATGGATTTGAGCCGCGCAGTCAGATTTTCAATTCTACCACTTACAACCTAACCGAATGAACCGCACAAACGTCGTCACCGTATTAAAACGGGACGAGCACAAGAGAATATGGCTAGAAGAGCTAGCCGAGCGACTCGTACTCGGGCTGCTACCCAAATCCCATTCCATCCAACACCGATCTTGCACCAGCCAACACCACACTCAGGTGGATGATTTTGCCAGGGGAAAAGGCCAGTCTGCCAACTCTAGCACACAGCCATTCACGAGGTCGTGATTCTGAATCTTTTCTCGGCGATAAATTTGCATTTTGGTGCGTAGCGACAATACGTTATCCTCGCTTATTGTGCATTACTTTCTGTGATAGCCAGGAGCAGAAAAAAAAAAATTTTTATACGATACATTAAATTAGGCCGCCCGCCAACTGATGCGATGTGATTCGCCTCAATCGGCAGTGAGTTAGGTAACACAATGCTATTCCTACGGTGCTACAAATGAACCGTGCGTAGGAATGAACCATCTAATCTGGCATTGAACTTCACTTTGAGGTCTTCACTATGCCAGCATCTACAGCGGTTTGCACGCGCAACTTTTTAATGCTTCTACGGACTGTGTAGTTTTCTCGTATTACGGAGTCTAATACAGAGTAACCGTTTATGTTCCGTCTGAGGATATTACTGTAGATTGAATTTGTGGTAATATTCATAGGAAATGTGGTAAATTGCAGCGTTGTAACACGATACTTGCAAGTGCGGTGATGCTCAGTGTGATTCTGTTAGCCATTGTTTCATCTCAACATCTCCCCCCGCTTACTAAATGAGTGTTGCTTGCGATGCGACCCATCGATGGGGGGTTTTAAAAAAATTAAAACTTCTAAAATTAATGGTAATTAATGGACCCAGATAATGTTTGGTATTTATAAATTGGCAAGTAACTTTTAACTTTAAATTCGAGTTGAATATTGAACTTCAGCTTAACCCATCGCAGTCAACGTGTTATGTACCAGCTTCTATAGACTGAAACAAGGTACACCTTTTTTCACAATTACTGTAATAGCATTGCTAGCTAGCTCCGAGTGTGATCACGTGATCGGACGTGCCCGCTTGCTGAAGTGGGCTAATTACTGCCTACTCATTTATGGTGCCATGCATACCATTTGTAGACCAGCGGCCACTTGCTGCAAGGGGCTATGGCCAGTTTTGGTCTCTAGTGAAGTGGACTTTATTCCTTTATTTTGTGTTTTTCTATCTCACGGGAATACAAGTGTTGCATCTATCGGAGTTAGCGCTCCTTGAGGAAAAATGTGAGGTCCAAAGCTTATTTCGGTAGGCCTTTTTATTGTTGAAAAAGAACAGGTTTTAATTTGATTGCAGATTGTCTTTTTTTGTTGTTTTCGATGCACTCCTGTCGTATTTTCCAACATCTATTAGTTCCTTTGTTAACTTTTATCTTGTTTCACAAAACTTCTATGTCAGCTTACCGTTTCTGTACGCTGGGTCTCTTTTGCGGGAACACACCGCGTGCATAGATTATGCTTTGCCTTGGCCCCGCACTAAAGGGCGTCATCATTCTATCTAATAGGAAAAATCTTTGTTGTGGTTAGGGAGGCTGAAACTAAATTATAGTCTAACTATTGTTTTTCCCTTGTGGGGGAGGCCTCCCGCGGACGAACATGCGAGCGACTGTGCCCTTAATTCGATTTTCTCAATTTTTTTCATTAGGTTTTATTTCACCTTCCGTCGCTGCGAGATGCTTCGAGTTTTTTCGTTGTCTCTCTTGCCAAGCTGGGCTGAAATCTTGTGCTTTTGTGGCGCAACTTCGGGTAAATTGTTTCAACAAATTGCAGTGTAATAGTAGCTTTAATGTAGTAAAAAACGTGGAATTTTTGAATGAAATATGCGAGTTTATTCGTTACGAGAGAGCAGCGATACATTCTTGGTAGTACTTGCGACAATGCAGCTGGTCAAACAGTTTTTGAAATTATACTCCATATGTATCGTTGAAGCCTAATGAAGCCTAATTTTCTGCTAAGAGTCTGAGTGTAAGCACTCTTATTTAATTGTGCTGTGGTTAGGACTAGCCACTGTAAACTTCCCGTATCAGGGCAAGTAAATCATTTACGCTTTTACCTGCTTATAAAGGTTATTATAATGAAAGTAAGTCAATCCTCAGATTTCTCGTTAATTTTAGCTTATAATAGATGCCTGTACGCTCGCAAAAAAAATGTTCAAAAATCCTGCTTTGTGGAGGAAGCGGATCGTGTAGAGGTCACTTCTGCACCGTACATGTGCACCTGCAATTCTATGTGTACGCGGCGATGTTAGAGCAAATCCGCGATTAAACTTTCGACGCACCTGTGGAGTTTTCGGTGCGCTTTTGAAAATAGCCTCAATATATTGTATTTTTTGTTGAATTTGTTCCCTAGTGTGTTCTTTGGATTTGGAGTTCACTGCCGAGTGGCAGCTCCTTCCTCATTCTAATGTCGGTCACTACCTGATGCCGGAGTAAGTCTTATGATGGTGGTTATGATAACGGTTATATAAGTAGAAAAATGCTGACGTTAAAGAGCTAAACAAGCGAAATCTTTCTTGTGACACACGAACGATTCCAACACGTTGTTTATTTTGGTATTAATTTCAAAATGCCGAGATTGTGTTGCTGTGGCAAATGGTGAGATCTACGGAATAACATGTGTTATTAGGAGTTATAAATGGAAGCTCATTCCGAAAATTTTTGTGCTCAAATAACTTGATTAAAAAAACACTTTTTTGTTTTGATAATAGTTTTCAAATCAACCAAACCACGCAGCATGTTTAAAATGTAGCGTGACGGCAGAAATGGTGTTCGTGCCGGAGAGCCGTTAGAGAGTTGTAAACGAGGTGTAAAATGAAGCAATACGTACGCCGGTGTGGTGGTGTTGCTCTGCAGGCACTCCCGTATCAGCCGAGATTACTTCAGTAGAGATAAATTCGCCGGAGATTTATTCGGTGGAGATCAATTCAGTGGAGATAAATTGCGTGAAGATTAATTCAGTGCAGATCCATTTAGCGGACATTCATTGAGCGGATTTAAGTTCAGTGGAAATGAACTATGTAGAAATTAATTATCTGTTATTTGGAGATTGATTTGTTGGCAGCGTGCGGCCGCGAGCCTAAAATCAGGTGGCGGACGGCGGCTGGTTCAGCTGTGCGGTGTGCGGGGACCTTTGCGGGCATTGCAGCGCACGTGTCGCTGTAGCCTGCTCTTTTTATGACGACAATTGTGCGTAATGTATGGTGCTACTTATTTCTAGATCATCTCAATAGAGATCTCGTGTGTTGTTTTATAAATAGCGTGCTCTTTGTGAGGAGCATTGCGAAAAGTACAAATATGGTACAATTTATTTCTAGATCATGTCAATAGAGATCTCGTGTGTTCGAGTTTGTATGAATAGTCTATAAAGTATGGAACTATACTGTAAATCATTCTGGAACTTCAATAAACGTTTCTAACTTAATATTTTACTGTTTGAAATGAATTTTTTCTGTTATTTGATTTTATTTATGCTTACCGATTTATCGTGCGTGAGTTACGTGTAAACACATCTTGTGCATAGATCCTTCGTTCCCTCAACTCCGTATGGTTCCCTTCATCCTTCTTCTCTTTGCAATACCTTTGTTGTGGTTAAACAGGCTTAAGCTAACTTATCCTTCTTGCATTAATTAATGACTAGTTCGTTTCAAGTATCGGAATGTGAGTCATTGAATTGTTATACTTATTTTAATTGAACACATTTCCCAGTGACTTAGATGAATAACTCCTTGCTAATTAGCGGCACGGACTCGCCTCTGGTGAGCACTCCTCTCCAAAACCTGAAAAGAGGCCGTGTTTCGTATAACCCATCACGAGCGGCGCAAGATCCGATTAGCATACTTCTGACCTGCTTTTTAATCACGGCTTCATCTGCTTCGTGTCGGATTTAACGAGCTGGTTCATTTCGTGACCGCTCTCCCTGCAAGTGTGTCCAGTTCTGATGACGGATCTCTCTTATTCTTCTTGCGGACGCGGTCAGATGCGCGACCTTAGGTAGCTCTGGAGCCTGATTTTTACCCAATTCACGTGTTGTATGGGTGCAGCCGGCATCGTAAGTGCTCTCAAGTAGGTTTGGCTACGCTACGGACTTCGTAAATCAAGTTTGAGTTTCTCGCCATGGAATTTTGTGGTCAAAAATCGCGGCGTTGGACAACCCTGCAGAGAAACTGCGTTCTCTTTAGGCTCATATTTATTTTGAAAGAAGTTTGAATTTCATGCAACGCGTGGCGTAGCTAAGTCGACTTGGAGAACTCGCGCTGCTTGTTATGTTCTTACGACGAGTAAATTGGTTGTAAATCGGGCTGTTTTGCTGCTGATGTTCCTAAGTTTCTTTTGCTGTTTTATGTTATTTTTTGTGTGAAAGGTATTACATTCGTTGCCTTTATAGTATTTTCTCATCTTTTACAAGATATGGCGTTAACTTCTTTAAGGCCTGAATCTTCAATTTTGAAAAGCATTACCGCCCAATCGCTCCGGGTCCATTTCTTCTATTCTGAAGTGCTGGTGCGAAATTTCAGTTAAATGTACTTTTATTTTGACTAAAGTAGCCGAAGTTCCAATGCCAATTTGTGGACGGTGGCTAATACGAATTTAGTTTCCCTGCAGCCAATTTACCAGAAAATAATGGGAAAGCTTATAGAACCGTTCATGCTTTTCATCAGTTTCTTTGCTGCCCAAGAAGATGATTATTTCCTCTTTGGCAATAGTAAGTTCAGCCATGAGCTGCCAAGTGAGTGACCTCTGACTTTTGGTGTCTCCTCTGACCTCTGCAGCAAACTATTGGCTTTCTCATGGTATTTCTTGACTATTTGCTTGATTAGGAAATTTCTTGATATCCATTCAACATCCTGCTACTGTGTAACCGACAGTTTTATTTCTCATACGATTTGATAACTTACACCATTAATTCGTGGATTTTTCGGCGCCGATACTCCATCAAGTTCTGGATTTTTGACGTTTTTTCAATCGGCAGCTCTCGTGCGGTAACGTTGTCTGCCTTCTCGTCACTGGCGGAATGGTTTGCGACACAATTATTCGAACAAATGTTCAGTATTGGAATTCTTTTTTTTAGTGCTTGTATAGTTGAAGATTTTCATGTATTATTAATTGCGACAAAATTATTCGTACAAATGTTCAGTATTGGAATCCTTTTTCAATTTAATGCTTGTATAGTTTTAAGATTCTCATGTTTTATTAATTGAGACGGAATTATTTGCACCAGTGTTCAATATTAGAACTTATTTCTTGGAATTTAGTCCTTGTATGATTCCAACCTTGTAATATTGTATTAAATTTATGGAAATAATTATTAACTCAATTTTTTGAAAGATCAAGAGTTTTTTATTTTGTTATGGGTCATCTCTTATCCATTCTTTCTTAAATTGCTGTTTTTATGCGCAAGAGATATTTTTGAGGAAAATACCTAGTGCATAGATTCCCCGTTCCCTTGACTCTTCACTAAACGAAACCTTCCTTCTTCCTCTCTTTGGAACACTTTTGTTGTGGTTAGGGAGACTTGAAATAACTTATCTAACCGGAGGCTATAATGTCCTCCTCGAGCTGATTATCCTCTCACCGTACACTTTATACTCGGTACATAACCATTCCACTATCGTGTGTGCGTCGTGCTGGGATCATGTTTCCTTTTTCTATTGGATTATTATCTTCCTTTGTGGAGAATGTGCTTCGCCCGAGATGTTTTGTGCCGTCATCGAGGAGGTTACCACTCAACGTAGCTGCCGTCATGCGGGCATGTGTGTGTGTGTGTCTGTATTTGTGTGTGTATGTATCTGTATGTGTTGCTTGAGGGTTTGGATAGTGCTTCAGTTGCAGATGTTGACTTCCAAAGCACGTCAGGCTTTGGTTTCAAAAGTGAGATTACGCAACCCTTGATCCGAGGCTGCTTGTATTGAATTGAGCGACTTGACGCTAATGGTTCCTCGTGTAATGTCTGTATTTTCGCAGGTATGATTGTCTCTCCGTTTTATCTTAGACGTGCTCATCTGTTGCGCGATTGTTTGAAGGATTTGAAGGATTCAGCCTTGAAGTAAACTGCTTTCGACTGAACGTAGTCGAGTTCCGAGCTTGATTCTTGAGAGCAAATGAAATTTTCCTTGCGGTTGGTCAGAATTGAGATGAGCTAAAATCGTAAAGTTTCCAGTTCTCGGTTAAAAATGGTGTATTTCTTAGGCTTGTTGTATCATTACTAACGTTGCGTTAATATCATTTTATTCATTCATTATTTCTCCATTTTAAAAGGTTTATAATTCTTTTATAACTGAGTTGTACATGTGACGTATCATTATATCTCCATTTTGAAAGGTTTATTATTCTTTTATAACTCAGTTGTACATGTGACGTATATGTGAAAATTATGACCGAAGCGAAGTTGGGAATTACGTGCTTGGCAGTACTTTTAAGTTGAAGATACACTGTATATTCTACAGATTCGAGATTATCATTCATTGCATCAATGTGTGCCTGGAAATTGAAGAGATGGATGGGTTACTAATGGGTCGGAGGCTTGACATGACGTAGCCCGGTGTACATGGTTGTGATGCGCCGGCTCTGGTGCGAGCGATGTGCTCTGAATAATACATCATCTAAAATAACTCCAGTATTGATGCTTCTAATCTTGAGAATAGATAGCAAGGCGAATATCGCTACACGTAAAGTCATTTTTATTGAAAATGATCAAATAAAACTGAACGTTTCGGACTAACTGTCCATCTTCAGCAAAATCTCTGTAAAACGAAACCAAAAGAGGAAGAATTAATACACTAATGAAGTATCTACAAAATTCTAAACTTTGAAAAAACACTAACAACGGTAAAATAATATAAGAGGAAAAACTGAGTAACTGAATTAGGTGTTGGCAACATGAAGCGGGAAAGCACTTTGGGTGTCATTCAGTATAGGTTTCTATTTGTAAATGTGTAAAGATTCGAGAAGGCGCAGATCAGTTTTCAGAATCAGAAACGTTCAGTTTTATTTGATCATTTTTGATAAAAATGACTTCACGTGTAGCGATTTTCACCTTGCTTTTTACAATACACGGAGGTGCGCTGGTGTGTTGGTGCGAGTGGTGTGTTCAGTATGTTACACTGAGGTGGTGCTGAGAACAATACGCTGAGGTGCGTTGGTGCGCAGGTGCGTGCGTCACGGTGGACGGCTTGTGCCTGCCCGTGGAGGACCTGAGCAGCTATGAAGCCATCAAGTCACTGCACCGCCTTCTCGACGATGACAAGAGCGGCGAGATCGACATGAACGAGTCCGTCGATGTGAGTACTTCTCTCCAGTTTAACTTTTGCGCCGCCTGCATCCATGCTTTTCGCCGCCCAAACGATTTAATCGCCTGGGCGGCGAAAAGTTAGACTGGGTCTCGTTTCATTTGAAGTTATGGCAAAGATTCAGCTGTGAAGGTTATAGCAAAGATTCGCTCATTATTTGGTAAGGAGAGCTTTCATTTCAATCCATCGTGTTTACTTCTTTCAAGTTCTCAGGCTGAATATGGTTGTACTGGAATGTCTAATCGAATTGTTCGATCTTCTTTTAATATTGATCTTAGTATTTATTTCGTATGAAATGTTCATTCACCAAGTGTAGTTTCAAGTTCTTGAAACTTCATCACCAAGTTCTGTGTTTCTCTGTGACTTTTTGTGACGAGCTCCTTTTTCATCTGTTATTTGTGCCGCGCTTGACATCGGCAACGTGAAGGTTTCAGTTCTTTGTGTAGGCATTTGCAATGTTTCTTTAAATGGCTTCCTCATTTGTATTTTTCGTACCATCATACAATGTTCATCTTCAACTTTGTACGCCAAGTTAAAGACACTCACAGCAGCTTAACAATTCAGTTTCGTTATCCCTACTTGACCTCCCGCGACTGCATTCAGCCCTACTCATGATCATGATTCAAAGTCAAATGAAATATAGATTTATTATTGTATTTTATAGCCTCACTGACTCTCGTAAACTTTTTTATTTTTAGAACTTCAAATTTTCGAATAAAATTTCGGCGATGCTTTTTCATCAATGAAGGGTTTTTAATTTTGCACCGTCAGCGTTGTGAGCACGGTACTTAAATCCTTGAGTGAACCCATGAGAGAGGTGGTCCTAGCTGTAACCCTTGCGTAGCGTTTCCGTTCATGGTAAATGTTTGTTTTCTGTTCATAGAAAGTATTCACTCTATAATCTACACGGTCAAACACCACTGTGCGTAAGTACTTCAGTTGAGTCTTGAATACAACTCAGGAGAGTTTTTGCTGATCGTAACGAGCTGGTTTGCGTGCAGTTCCTGAAGGAGGAGCTGACCATCACGGACGGCTACAACAGCCGCCAGAAGAACCTCCACAACAACAGCGATCGCTTCATCTCCGTCCAGGACCTCTGGCACCTCTGGAAACGCAGCGAGGTCAGCCCCTTGCGCTTCTTTGTAAATTGCTAACTCGTAAGTGGGTTGTTCGGTGCTCGCATGTGATGCACTTTGGTGCCGCAGAAATGGGTTCCAGTAGTTTGAAAGTGATGTTTTTGGCGAGTTTTGCAAATTTTTCAAAACGCGTGTGTTTTGCAAATTTTTTAAGCGCGTTTGTTTTGCCAATTTTTCAAGCGAATGTGTTTTGCAAAGCTTTAAAGTTATGTTTTCCAGAGACATCGTACACACTAATTGTTTTCGGTAAGTGACGTGCTTTGTGGCTTTGTTACGCGCGGTAAAATTTTGGCCCCAAACCGACGCACGAAAGTGCCATTAAAATTCAACATAAATCGAGGAATTTTGACACACTTTTGTGCGTCATGTGCTCATGATACAACGCATTAGTGTGTCAATCGTGACACACTTCATAAAGTCAGTGCTATTTCACTCAAATGTTTCGCTTCCTAAGAATAGTGCGTAAATAGACGTGTTGCTGACAGGATCTAAAATTTTAGAAAGGACAGTAACAAATATATCCAGGTATCTAGTAATAATTTATTTCCATTCACAAATTACAAAGGCCGCTAATTTTTTCAATGAGAAATGATTCTCTAAATGAAAAGTGAATTTGTGTTTTAACTCAGCTGATCACTTGAACATGTGGCTATATGTGATACATCCAGATATACCAAGATTTCTCTTAATAACTGTTTGACACACAAGTGCTTCAAAATGTCTCAGTGTACTATTCCAAGCCAACAAACAAAGCAACACCGTCCATTACATGTCCTAGAAGTCTTCATGCTTGGCGGTTTTGATTTTCCCGCAAGTAGAAGCGGGGAATTTTTTTAAACACTTCCAAATTTTTCCGCATCTTATCTTCGATAAGAGGCAGTCCGTTATGACGCTTAATTCAAATGAAGAGGACTTCTTCCAGAGTTTCTTTTTCAGAAACTTGCCTGCAGTGTTATTCATGTGCTGCCTCATTTTAAATTTACTGGAAGCTATTGGGCAAGGACAACACTCACTCCTCGGAGGCTACAATCCCATTGTCTTACTCTTGCCAGTCTTCCTGTGGATAGCGATCAGAATATGTGAGCTCAATGCACTTCATTACTGTTAATTCTTTCTCCCATTCCTCGTTGTGCATTAGCTTCTGCTCAAGCTTGATGAGTACGTCTATCATTTCCGTCATAAGATTCTCTGATGCACGCATTCTGCCGGTGTCTCACCTCAGAGAACAATGTGCTGATACGAAAAGCTACCCTGAGCTTCGGGGCTCTGTGAAGAAAATGCTCACTTCGTGTATTGACGAAAGACAAAATAAAAGAAATGCTCACTTGGCGGTGTGTTGACGTAAGGCAAATTGCAGGTGCACAACTGGACGGTGGCGGAGACGGTGCAGTGGATGAGTGAGACGGTGGGCCTGCCGCAGTACGCCGAGACAATCGTCTCCCATGCCATCAACGGCTCCTACCTGCCCAGGTAACTCGGGTCGCTGCCGTCCGCGTCTGCTCCCAAGCGAGGGGGGTGAGAGCGTCGCCGCTGTAGTAGGTGCCTACTTCTGTTTGTAACGCTGAGTGGTGGCATGTTGTAAAGTCACTGGCCTACCTCAGGTTCGCACAATTGTATGTTACCATTTAGGAAAAACGTGCGCTTTCGCTACGCCCTAGTGTCTTTACCCCCGTTAAGTGCGATACGATTCATCTGTGGGCCGTGGTTAACTATGGTACGAGCCATCCGTGGGTCGTTGCGTTGTAAACTGCGATACGATCCTGGGTCTTGGTAGAATGCATATTTCAAATCTATCCCTCGCCCGCGGTTCGACCCACATGCGTGACGTGAGTTTGAAAACACCAGCTTGCAAAACACGCTATGAAACTCGCACACAACTTTCCCTCGGGATCGCTCAAAGAGACCTGACTCTACAAGGAAACTGTAGAAATCACAGTAACCAGTTGAACTTGACTGGCCTAGCCCTTGGTGCTAAAAAGTCCGGAATCGCGCCTTTATAAGTGATGGCATTCATCGGTAAATGAACGTAGCTCTCGGTGTGGATGCACGTGAAACATTGTTTTTTGCTCGGTGTCCTCGCGGCCCAGCTGCGTACGCTCATTAGCCGTTGTCCGGAGGAGAGATAGCACTAAGCAGTCACACTTCTCCTGATAACCGAGTCTCACGTTTGAGTGTTGCTCTCACGCTTGCGCTGGAGATAGTTGCAAAGTTGGAGCTTTTAACTTCAAGCGGCGTTTTCAAGCTGGGCTATCTTATTTGCAGTTTCCTATTTAGATCAATGCCATTCTGGAAAATTAGAGCTTTCAACTTAGAGCAGCGTATTTCAAGCTGGGCCATCTTATTTGCAGTTTCTAATTTTTGTTTGTTAAGGAGTATCTATGTTGTTTGCATCGATGTTCATTTAAGAAAGGATAAACAAGTATTATAGTCACAGAGTTGTAATTTTCAATGAATTCAATGAAGCAGTAGCGAAAATGTTGGCCAGGTTGCTCTATTACGACGTATTACCTGTTGCATGAATATCTTGATATCGCCGACCGCAGTTCCTGCTCACATCACAACGGTTGAGAACAAATGTTCCTTTTCAAAATTTTGGAGCGTAAGTTAGTGTGGAAAAAGCTAAAGAAGCTTCAAATTTTTTCAAAAAACAATATTTTGAATTCTTAAGTTATCCATGGGTGATCATTTTTTCTAATAGCTTCACGTCTCATCCATCCGCTTCTGTTCTTGATGTTGCTCTTTTCAATGCTATCTTATCAACAGATCTCGAGCAATCAATTTTGAAACTGTAGTGAAGTGTAGGTCTCTCCTGATAAGGGGAAGTGCTGCGTATTGTATGGGTATTGCTGGCGAGCGACCCTTATAAGAACTGCTCACAGATTTTCTATTTCATGCCTTGAGAGCTGTTCATATTCTGGCTTTGCATTTCGCTTTTGCAATTTTGTTAAAACTTATTTAATTGTCGAAGTTTCCGTACACAAACCTCAGTGAGGGTGAACCGAAGGGGATTGTTTTGTTTTGGGGGGATCTAGCTCTAGGCGAGGTAAAGTGGGCTTACCAAGTTCCTGCAGAGGGAAGGTGTTCTGTTCAATTTTGGTGACTTATGTTGAAGTCTGCGTATGTACCTAGTTTTTAGTTGAATTCATTCTGCTTATCCATGGGCACCAGGTGTACAGTTGCATTGCATCATGTCTCTTTGATGTTCTGCTACTTCGGTTTCCAATGGGATCCCACATGTGGAATATGTCTTGCAATAATTGCTCTTTTGCTTTCTTCTCTTCACTAGATTGTGATTTTTTTCTACGCTTCGTTTTGTGCTACTTTATGAGCTCGTAACGACAATTATTTTGTTATTAAAATAGCTACTGCACGTTAAACCTTTCAGAGCTGTTAGTTTTGTTGGATGTGCTAATGTGTATTTTATTAGGCTTTAGATTTTGTTCTATTTGAGGTCTGTTTTCTCTACGCTATCTCAGGTTTGCTCTCCTTGGCGCAAGTTATGTCGAGAATTGCACTAGACTGCACTGTCTACTTTGCAGAATTGCACTGTCCTTTCCTTGCAAGAGACATGGACAAGCATTGAATTTAAATTTTAAATGATCTGTTCAACTATTCACGATATCTTCATTGACGACAGCCATGAATCTAAGTGTTCGCGTGCGCCATAAAGGGCAAACTTGTAACTACTTTTTGACTGGTGCATTTGATGGTTTCTGGAGCTGTGTGCTGTGCGAGCGAGTGTTGGTGGTTGTGAGAGCGAGCGCTTTTCTCTTTTGATGGTGTAAAGGCCGTCGGCTTTTCTTTCCTCTTTTGCAGCGCGTATGTTGAGTCTCTCTGTGATGATGTGTCTTGTGCAGCCTCATGAAGCTGCTTTCCACGAGCAGATGTCACGAGCTCCATGACAGTGACACTGAAAGGTGATGGATGCTTCTTTTTCTTCTGCTTCCTTGCCTCCGCCCTGCTGTCTTCAGTTGCCCCCGCTTCCCTGCCCCCTAGTTATCATCCTGCGTAGACTGACGCGTGTTTGTGTGCGTGTGTGAGACCTTTGTGGACCCCGACTTGCTCTTCTTCCTCCCACCGTTGCCAGATTGATGTTTTGTGGCCGAAATTTGTCTTAATTTTGGTGTTTAGAGTCGGACCAGAAAAGACTTTTCATGGCCGAAGTTTGGCTAAATTTAAGTCGCTTTGGAGATTCGGTCCAGAAAAAACGAATCTGGCAACTCTGTTCCCTTTGAGTTCTCTCTAACGTTCGTCCCGAGTGCTGCAGTGAGATTGCTCCGAGTGTGGTTCACCGCTCTGTACGCACAGCTGTGCTTCCAGTCGTATAATTGCCACTAACCCGCTCCTGTAGGGCTTTCTCAATTTATTTTTATTTTCTGGACACTTGCTTATTTCATTGTTGAAAATGTCGGTCATAAACTGGCTTGTCTGCTTATTTTATTGTTTAAATTGTCGCTCATAAATTCTGATCTGCCTCTAAGACAGACAACACTGTAGAAGCACTGTTCGTCAGTGTGGACGTAACTATCACGGAAAGCTTAGTGATGCTACACATCTGCAGTGCTTGTATCGGTTAGCGTCATCTTTTCACTTCCAGTCCAGCGGTAATGTTATTCTTTTTGGAGGCCCACTAAAGGAGATTTCATTAATCTTCCATGTCGAGCTAACTTGAAAATTTTGATGCTCGTTCTTCAATACGTCACTTCTCATGTAACGCCTATTACTCTTATTGGAGAAAAATATCAATCTGCCACTCCACAGCGAACCGTATTTCGAAAGCCTAGTTCCCTTTCGAAAACTAGCTAGCAAGTTCCCTAGGTCCAAAAGGAAAGCCTAGTTCCATGTTGTGGTGTGTCTGTCGAGATTCTTGCCAGTAGCCTCTATAATGAATCCATCATGCTTCCATTTAAAATGCATTATTGCATGAGTTGTCTTTCGAATTGGTGCGTTCCGCATGTCTTTCGCTAGTTTTTCGTCATTCTAGTGCGATTTTATACCTACACTACTGATTAGAATGCTCAAATTTGTTTCATTTTAGCGCGCGAAACAATGCAGGTCACGGTAATGTTGTAGGTCACGGTATTGCTGCACGCTGAGCATGAATCTGATGAACCATAGGAAAGATCAATTTTTGTATACCTGACATTAGAGCGAACCAATGTTAGCTTTCGGAATGGGATTTTTAGGTATAATTTGTAAATGTTAAAAGAAGTTGAGCTCACGGAAAGATTCACGCTGAGATTTCTACTTGATGGTGTTTCACATTTTCCAGTGTTTTCTAATGTACAATTTTATTTGTTGTGAACTATAGGGGGTAAACTTGCCGACTACTATCAGGGAAAGTGATGGCTTTTCAGGAAACACCTCGTTCTATGCCTCAGTTTTGCAATTATTTCAATTGTATGACTACTCCAATTATAGCTTTTACTCAGCTGTGAAGGTAATGTTAATTTCTGCTCTACGGAGAACGGCTAGCTTATTTGATGCGTTTAATTTCAATTTTATTGTCTTTTGAATTGATTACTATTGAGGAGCTCTTGAACTTGAAACGCAATTCTCTGTGCTGCTGTTCTTCATATTCATACTTCACATATTTTGATGCATGTTTGAAATCTTGTCTTCTGATCACCAGACGTCGTAAATATCGACCTCCGTATAAAATTAAGGAACTGGACCTTGTATCTACCACGTTACTCGCGTCTTTTTATCGAGCTTCGTATAGCAATATTTACCCGTCTTCAGTCCAAATTTGAGTCACTAATTTTCAGTGAGCCACAATCGGATCGCGAAGGCTCATTTCGAGAAGAAAACTACTCATAACACTTCAGAAATACTTCGATTTTATCGCCCTGTTGACTTGACCACCGAGTGCTTTTTAAGTTCTTGTGTGTTTTTAGCTTGCCTAATGCTGTGGTTATGGAATAGTATCATTTCTTTCATTTCTTGATTTTAAAATAATTTTTTTTTTCAAGTATCACGCTGGCATAGCCGTACCGTCTTTATGTAGGATTACTCAATTCCTTTCATCAGGGCGAGCTGGAGTGGTTTACCCTTGCTAATCATTGGAGGCTTGCTACTTGATGAGGTTCAGTCGGTAGGATGGATACCTGTACTTCTTATGGGGTTATTCTTGATAGTGTCTGTCACGGTAGAGGAAACATGGTTGGTTCAAACCAGTCTTTTTTTATTTGACGATGTGGTTTTGCTGACGTCACGGCAACGAACCAATAGCAGCGCTCATATTGCATCTGGTAGCACTGCTACCCCCCAATCTGGCTCCACTATTGGCCTAACGACATGGCGTTTTGGTGACGTCATAAAGTTTGTTTGAAATAAAGCCTTTCTATTGGCTAGCCGAACAAGAGAAGGTGTACTTTCTCCCATAGAAATGACCCTACCCTGTTTCCTCTACCGTGGTGTCTGTCCTCTTTGGCCAATCTTAGTATATGTTTAGCATTTTCTAGAGCCCTCTGGTGCAGAAAACCTCGGAATGCACCAGGATTATCGCAGTAGTGTTCTAGGTGTGATAGTTAACATGAGACCTATGATGTACATGTATCCTCTTTTCCAGCGGCTAAAGCATCTTGATGCGGACCTCTTAAGTTCTTTCTTTAGTACTTATTTCGTGTATTACAATCTCCGCTGCCTCTCTGGTTGCATCGTGGTTTGGTTAGTGTGAAATTCGGAGGAATTTCAAAAAACATTTCTGTTTGATTTCCGACTGATCTGTGTTTAATCTTTCCGATACTGCTTGGATATACACTTAACAACCTGAAGAATATTTTCTCCGAAAACGAGCGAAAATGGCACCCAGATTTTGTGCAATTATTGCTCAATGTTTCATGATGCAATTTATCATTTGTTTTGCTTTCATTTTATATCTTATCAGATAGGAAGGGTTGTGTTCATTTTCTATGTCGACAAAAATTGTTGAGGCATAAATATACAGTATAATATTGGTAGCTTATGATAAAATGAAAAAAAATGTTCGCAACGTTGTTCATTGTGGTCTAATCGAAAATTTTTACAGTATTATTAGTTAACATAAAATTGTAAACGTATACTAATTAGGATGAAAAATATGTGCATCACTTTCATGGGATCATTTGTGTGTCAATGGGCCCGCACCAAAATCGCTGCAGAGCAGCGGGTGTTTCGTTCCTATAACTGAAATGATAGTTTATATTTTACGAAATAAGATTACTTATACATGTCAAATTGAATTTTAAAAATTTTAAACGTTTAAACGGTTATGCAAATACTGGCTCGAAAAGGTTAAACATTTTAGATTAAAATTTTTATATATTGATTGTTAAAAAGTAAGAATTATAATTAAGAAATAGTTGAGAGTCGAAGAGGAAAAAGAACGAAGCGATTAAAGCACAATCAAAACAATTTTCAAGTGTGTTAGGGTTTTTGCTACTTTAAATACTTGACACTTGCTAGCAGATCACTGAATACCTTAAAATGTTCGTGAAATCATGAAAACCCAAAAAAAAATTTCTAAAAGAACTGAACATCGTGGTACGATATAGCAAGGCCACGATCTTGAGAACATCTCGTTTCCAGTGATCCCGAACGCGCCCGTAGGTATCTCTTTCCGATGGGCGTGTTTAAGTCGAGATCAAACCATCGCGATGAGCTGCAAATGGCGTGTTGACTTCGCTCCTCAGCTCTTGCTTGGACTCTCGCTTCGGTCAGCTGGTCGCGTTCTTCCGTCGTAGAGATACTCTGTTGTTCACCGCTGTCAGCTCTGCGGTGAAAAAGGAATTGATTCACCGTGTATTTCTGATGACCTACACCTTTTTCACTTCAAATTAATCCGAGTCAAGTTCAATTTAATCCAAGTCAAGTTCAATTTAATCCAAGTCAAGTTCAAATTAATCCAAGACAAGTTCAATTTAATCCAAGTCAAGTTCAAATTAATCCAAGTCAAGTTCAATTTAATCCAAGTCAAGTTCAAATTAATCCAAGACAAGTTCAATTTAATCCAAGTCAAGTTCAAATTAATCCAAGTCATATTCAAATTCGAACCCTAAGTTAAATTAAAAATTGGCAGAATCACTTGTTAATTTGAGCTTTTTTGTGTTAATATAAATCTATTGGATGTGATGAGCAAGACAGTCGTTTGTCCTTTCAGCAAGGAATACATAAAATTTTTGCAATATAAAAACAAGTTGTCGTAAAATGTGGTAAGTATCCAGAATCAGGAGGCAGAGTGAGATTCAGATCTTTGAGCGGTGTAAAAGATGCAAGTCAATTATAAAAACTTCGTATTATACTCATCATTAAAATTGTTTTAAAATTCTACGTAGATGATAGTATGCATACATTCAAATATTTATGTTCAAAAGGTAATTTTTTGCTATACATACACATAGTTTCGAGGATTCATTTACACTTATAGATATTTATATGCGTGAAATTCCACTTTACCACATACATATAAACTTATCATATATATACAATCATATACATGCAAATACAAAAGATTACTACTGGACGATGTGTATATTTAATCTTTAAAAAAATATGCAAATGCGATTCACTGAGTACTAATGTACGATTCCGTTTGATAACAATTTATATGAGTACATTACTACACAGATACATTCCTGCATTAGCAAGAAAAATGTTGCCACTGCTCTCTAATCTTCATCTTTCCATGCAGCATCTATCACTCTGCATTTTTCTTCTCGGGTTTTCTTGTATTTTCCTCTCTTTACTCCTCTTCTTACTCTTCCGCGTATATTTTCTTGTTCATCTTTACTTGTTTCATAGTCCGTTGATTGGTTGTAGAGATCCATCTTGAGGGAAGCGCTGATCCAAATTCAATGAGAAACACTTTTCTTCTATACTCCTATATTAGAGAAATCGGTACATAAGATATTGAAAAAGGCATTTTTAAAATTGTTTTAAAAACCGATAGTACGGAAAACAACATTACATATATAAAATCCAAAATGTATTCCTATATATGTGTGTGTAAAATTTGACTGTTATTAATTTTAATTTGACTTGGATCAATTTGAACCTGACTTAGATTAAATTGAACTTGACTTGGATTAATTTTAACTTGACTTGGATTAATTTGAACTTACTTGGATTAATTTGAACCTGACTTAGATTAAATTGAACTTGACTTGGATTAATTTTAACTTGACTTGGATTAATTTGAAACTGACTTAGATTAAATTGAACTTGACTTGGATTAATTTGAACCTGACTTGGATTAATTTGAACCTGACTTAGATTAAATTGAACTTGACTTGGATTAATTTTAACTTGACTTGGATTAATTTGAAGTGAAAAAGGTGTAGATGTTGTCTCTTGATATGTTCCTCAAAACTGCTTGCGGGTTTTTGTGCTTGAAAATAATGTGGCCAATTCAAAATGGTTTCTTCTCAACCGCGTTTAGAAGTGGCTTCAACGAATCTTGGTTCATCGTAGATGAAACATTGACGCAGTTGTATGCGTCAGATCAGCTTCGCCGATGGTGAACTCTGAGTTTTACGGTCGTGATGGATCGATCACACACACTGTTCTCACCCGAGTTGTTACGTGCGTGTGAGTGCTAGAGAAAGAATGCTTGCATTTGGGTTTTTCTGGACAAAATTCTCGAATTCGAACTCTTTTCATGAAAATGTGGCTATGAATACCATTTAACATCAATGGAGAAGCATTCTCGGAATATCTTCAAGTATGGAGTTGTCTAATCGTTTTTGGTGTGTAGGTAGTAACACGGTATCTGGTAACCCGTCAGAATTGCTCAGTAGTTAGTGTTTATAGCTAAGTTTGTTCTTAAAGATCCAAATTTTTATAAGTACCAAATATAAGTTTTAGGACTTGGGCGGGCTAAGAAAAAACAATTTAATTATTGAAGCGGGTTTAAAAACCCAAATTCACGAATCAAGGCCGGTGAAAAACCCCAAATTTAAACAACGGGCGGATTTGGTAAACCAAATTCGCTAATTAAGACCAGTTTAATAACCCAGCATTTAACAAATTTGGGTATGTATATAACCTTGGATGAAACAATTATTGCATGACCAAAGTGAATGTGAAGCCCTGCTGTGTGCCCCCAGACTGACGATGAACAAGAGCAACTACCTGGGCGCGGAGCTGGGCATCAAGGGGCTCTCGCACCGCACTAAGGTCACCGTCAAGGCTATGGATGCCGTGCTCTTCGGGCCGCCCAAAGGTCCGTTGTGGTGTGGCCGGTGTTGTTCTGAGGGGGATGAAACTATTGCATCTGTGTTGTGGTGTGGCCGGTGTTGTTCTCAGGGGGGTAAAAGCTATTGTAGTTATATTGCCACCATTATTGTTCTCACAGGGATAAAACAATTGCATCTATGTTACATTGTGAGCGTTATTAAGAAAACTGTTGCATCTATGGCAGCTAACGCTGTCAAAGGGTGAGGTGAGGTTCTAAACTGAGGGTTAGGGTCAAAGGGTGAAGACCTATGAAGAACAGAACGATTGAGTATCTAATTATTCTCTGTCCTGCCGTTAAAGGGGTGAAACGTCGGCCTTTTGCGCAACCAATCTTTTTATGTTCAAGCCTATCGTCTTATAGTTTGCCAACTGTTCACACCAACTGTTAGGCGGGAAGATATTAGCCGTAGCTCAACATTTGAAGCCCTACAACATGTTTGGGGTGATTGTTTTCGTGCACTACTTGGTTGTGGTTTCGAGCCGTGTGGACCAGGGAGCTGATGCGGTTGTGTGCTGTGCAGTGAGTCGCACCAAGGACCTGCTGATCGCCTGCCTCATCACCGTCATCCTCATCGGCTTCGGCTACGTCATCATCCGCAACCACAAGATGCGCGGCTACCACAACCGCCTCATCATGGTCAGGGCGCCGCGTTCTCCTCTTTTTCTAAGTATTCTCCTATTTTTCTAAGTGTTCTCCTCTTTTTCTAAGTGTTCTCTTTTTCACAATGTTCTCCTATTTCACACAATGTTCTCCTATGTCTCAAAATGTTTTCTTTTTCAAAATGTTCTGTTTTAAAATACTGAAGTGACATGTTTCTGCTCATCATGATTAGTGCGCCATTCTCATTTTTTAAAATGTGGCCTTTAACTAAACTCAAGTGACGTCCTTCAGCTTAATTTCACTGCTCTTCTTAGTGTTGAATGGTAAGCAGCTCACTGGTTGTGCTACTTGCATCGTCGTGCCTCGGTTCATTCTACCTCTTTGCCGCGTTGCACAAATGTTTTACGGCTCTCTATTCCTATAACTTGTGATCAATAGGCTGCTCCAAGTTAGAGTGAAGATGGTACGGGATAGTTTCCTTATGGAATTCAATTTATTGCACAGACTGTACGCCTGAATTTACAAATGCAATTCATCTTAGAACTTTTCAAAAAAGAACTTAACTGCACCATTTCGGGTTGTAATTTAGAGTAATCTTGTGTTTTTTGTGTGCAGCAAATCGAGGAACTACAGCTGGAGGAGTCCAAATACCGAATCCATCTCAGGAAAATAAAGGAGAAGGGCAGCGAGTCGGCGCCACCTGACCCGACCGTGCGTACGCTCCCTCGTGATGCTCAAATCTTTGTGATTTAGTGTGTCAGATATTTGCGGTTTTTATTTCCTGAGGTAGTTACGGTGAGGAATCGTGTTTTCGGCTGAGAAATGATCAACACGCGAGTGTTGTCAGGTTGCAGCGTTTTTTTAAGTAGTTACGATCACGAATCATGTTCCTGGAGGAAAAATGAAAAATTCATTTCTCCTTGTCAGTTTTTATTGTTTACTTCTTGGAACACGAATATCTTTTGTTTTTAGTTTAAAGGTAAAGACTCTTCTTTAATTTCACAGTTTGCCAAAGCGCATTGCTGTACGAATGTAAGACCTAAACACCTTAGCTGCTAATCTGAGCAGACGAAACACAACTCGCACTGCTCATCGCATCGTGTTGATGTTGCGTGTCTCTACTTCTCATTAAATCGTGTTAATTCTACGTATCTTTTTAACAGAACGAAGGGCCGGACAGCGGAGTCATGGGAGACATTTCGGACATGAGCTCAACACATGAGGACTCGGACGGCTACGACGGACGCGTGGGCAGCAGCGAAGACGCCCCGGACTCGGTGGACCAGGGGGGCTGTTACGACGACGACTACAGCCAGACGGGCGGGTCTGGCACACCGCCTCACTTGAGTGAAGGTCATCTGCTCGACCGCGCCTCTCTCATACACTGGCTCCAGGTCACCTACCAGAAGGAGAAAAGCGTCATTGATGCCAAAAGGAGGAAGGCGCATCAGGAGTTCAACAAAGCCAATGATATCGTAAGTGGGTGGCATAGTATACTGCTGTTTACGCTAATATATTGATTCGTTGTGTGTTGCAGTCAAATTTAATGTTCTGAAATTACATTTGTTCGGACATTTGGTCGAAGCGGTTTTATTCTGCTATGTCTACCCTTATTTGATATTTGATTGACTGAATGATGAGATTATTCATTAGATTCAATTTAATCATTCAGAAGGTTCGATCCAAAGGATGAAAGACTCGATTGACGGTAGAGTCGTGGGGCTGATTTTGAGCTCCCCGCTCACACGATGCATTTCTGTACTGCAGTGCCAGAAGCTACGCGCTCAGGGCAAGAACCCCCTGAACCTGTTCTCGCTCATGCATGGCAAGATGGACAACGTCGAGAAAACCATCTCTAATGCAAGGTAGCGTCCACCATTTCCCGATTCCACAATTTCCTGGTGCTGGTTGTGGCCAAGCTGCTCTAATTTTTTGTGGTAGGGAGGTTATCATTCAAATTAAAATTTTTTACGACGTCAGAAGAGAATGCAAGGTTTAAGAGATTTCCTGTTCCCTTTAACTCTATACTAAATGGTGCCTTCTTCCTTCCTTTCTTTGGAACGTCTTTTTTGCTGTTAGGGAGGCTTAAACTCACAGCTAATCTAATCCTTAACTCCATGCTAAATAGTGCCTTCTTCCTTCTTCTCTTTGAAACTCCTGTGTTGCGGTTAGGCAGGCTTAAGCTACCATCTAATTTAATATCAACCGACGTTGGTGCCTTAAAATTTCGTGTCGCATTTTCACTGTGCCCGTTTTTGGCAGGGCGACCATGCAAGGCGTACAACGCGATGAGGCGGAGCGCCAGGAGCGCTGGGGCGAGATAGAGCGCCTGCTCGAGTGCAACATCAGACAGAGAGCAGAGCTGCATAGCATCATGGGCTCCTTCACGAGCCTCCAAACGGCCGCGTCTCCGACCGAGTCTTCGAACATAGGTACGTCTCTTGCACACTCTGCCGTCTCCTCTCCTGCACCCTCTGCCGAGGTACTTCGTAATTCTTCCAGTTCGGCTCTAGCAGACGCCTGGGTATCTTCCTCTAGAGCCACCTTTTCTACGTCCGTTGATGCTTCTGTTCCACCTAGAGGCATTCTCCGCACGAGTTCTGCCCGTGCGTATCTTGGCAATGTTGGGGGGACAACTGCTCCTAGTGTCTTGAGTAGAAGTAGTACTGTAGATCGCAGCAGGCAGGGTAACGTCTTGTCTAATAAATGGAGTCTTGGTAATGATGAGTTGCTGGACTTCATGGAGGATGAGAGCAGATCTAAGCCTGACTTGAAACTCCGTGAGAACGTCAAGAGGTCGAGCAGCGACGGCAGCAGCAACATGCCGAGTAAGGAACTCCCAGGTAAAGCGAGCGGCAAACCTGTCGGTAAAATTAGCGTGTCGAAATTACGAGAGCGATTGAGTGTTAAGCGGTATCAGACCATCCCTGACGAGTTGCCTGAAGAACATTCAGGTACCGAGTAAATTTGCTTTCGTAGTCTTGCTGCCTGTCAGTGAAAAGGAATCTATTGTCGTGTCTACAGTTGCACTCATCTCCCAACAGCTATAAAGGTAGCAGTGCCTGTCGCAACGAACTTTCAACCAAATTGAAAGAAGTCACTTGTGAGCACAAATGAGAATGTTCTCATGTTCTCTTGAACTAACTGATAAATATATTTTAGCTATCAAATATCGGGCGTGGAATTATTAATGAGATGTTCGTTTTGCATCTAGTTTCTGTTGCGAGTTAAAAGGATTAGATCTGGCGCTAACTTCAAGTGTCCTGTTGCATTTCCCAATAGTTGGTCTTTTCTGAAACGTGCGACTCAGTTTATGAATCCGTCCTATTGTGTGTATGTTGCGAAGGATAAGTTTCAGTTAAAACAAGGCGACTTTTTTGTCTGTGCTTGCTCCTTTGTTTGTGTTTGAGCCGGGTACTGTGTTGGTTTCGTTTGGGATTCGCACCTGTGAGGGCAAACGTCTGGGTATTCGTGCCAACGGGTCATCTATCTTTACTTCATACTTGAACTACGCATATTTAAAGTCAATGCGAAGTGAATGGTGTGTTGCGTAACATTTCTCACGAACCCTATTCTGCATAATTTGTTAATTGTGGAGTGAAGATAATGAAAAGATCTTTTTCGTGTGAGTTTTGACTTTGTGTTTGACCGCACTTGAAAATTCTTTCATTTCTGACACCAACGAACTACACGATACTGGGATCTGTGGGGCTTCATGCGCTGGTTTGCCTGCAAAAACAAGTTCTTGGGCAGCTGTAGCCTTCACTTAGTCAAAACGCTCACCGCAACTACTGTGTAAAATTTTTCCTCGTTTTTGTTCTTGGAGGGGAGCTTTGATCTTGACTCGCATGAATGATGGTTGGTACCTCTCAACGAGGCACCACCACGCACGGTGTAGCTCAGGCCTTGTTCTCACACTCACGAACATCTAGAAGCATCGTCCTGCTTGGCTGTGCACAGTTCTTGCATGGGTGTTTTCGCGATAATCTGCCAGGGGTGTGCGTGACTAGCCTTCTTCTGTAAGAAATTGTCCTTCAAAGCTTTTTATGTAAATCGAGCTAATTTTACATTTTCCTCGTTTGTTTCACACGTGTTTTGTTTTACCGAGTTTGTATTTTATTTCGATTTTTTTATCGTGTACTGAGTTTTTAGATCAAACTTTATGTTGTATTGTGTTCGCCTATTTTAATTTCAGGGATAGGTTACTTTTTACTCTCAAACAAACATGAGCGTTGATACGAGTTGAAACGCCTTGTGAACGCACATTAGTTGCTGAACTTGACGCTTCTTTTAGTGTCCATTGCCGCAAAAACCATCACATTGTGCATGCGATGCGCATGTTAGCTTGAGAGTTAAATTTTCCTTGTTTTTTTCACTTTTGGTTTACTAATAAATGCATCTTGGCGTTGCGTCACAACATTCAGCTTCTATGGTTATGTTTTAGCACTGCAGTAGTGTTACTAACTTGGCGATTTTGTTACCAGGAACTGAGATGGATTTATTTTCTAAAAATACCAATTGTTCTAGAAAACTTGTCAAGAAACTGGTGAGGGGTTGTGGTACTGAAAAGGTTTGTTTTATGTCTGAAGTTCTCGTTGGTAGAAGCTGAAGTCTGTGCTTATCGAAATACTTGAAGCTTTAACACCGACACTTCCTGAATTTCACTGAAGAGCACTATTTCATGTGCTAATCTAGTGGTTAAACCCTGAAATTGTTTCATTTAAAGATGCGAGTTTGCAGTTGCTTGCATAACTCGTTCATGTTTCAATTTGACCACGAACTGGACTGAGAAGTTACCAGCTAAGTTTGGGAACAGTGAACTATTCTGATTTTTTTCCGCACTTGTGCGTCTTAGTCAGAACTTTTACAGACCTGGTCAGTGTGATGACTACTGCATCTGTTAACATGCAGCTTGACAACTTTCATGCCGCGAAAGTTTAATCCGCATCATGATATTTAACTTGGACTGAATCACAGGTGCTTATACTAATAGGCGCATAGACTAGTCAAGGGATAAAAATTGCAAATGCATCAATGTTTATTCCCTGCTTACTTAATTAAGCTTCATGTTGCGTGTTCCCTCTTAAATGTAACCCATTATCGACCAACGTCCATTTTAAAGGACTGTTTAGAAATCATTCGCATTGTTCTTATATTCTCAGTCCTTCGATGGAAAGTTCACACCGTACTGGGTTTCATGAATGCTAATTTGAGGGAAACTACCGTAATGTTTTATTCTGGAGCAAAACAATTAGGCCGTTACTGGGTTAAGGTTACGTTGAAGGGGTTGTTGTAGTTATACCCGTGCGACGTCCGGAGATGGCATGCGGGCGGGACTTTCACGAAGTTCTAAATCTTTTCAAAAGTTGGGATTGAGGTTCAGCTGAGTGAAGGTTATTCACTTCTTGATTCTGGTCTGGTCTTGATACTTTGTTTCGCGCCTTGTTCGTTTTGATCAATGCAAGGTGAAAGAAAACAAAGTTCCAAGTACAAAAGAAAATTTGTGCATCTATACATCTGAGGATGAATGTTTCACCTATATTTCTGCGTTAGTTCACCTTGTTTTTACAGTTCCTGTTTTGTATTATTTTGAGGCACCCGTTCAATTTTCCTGTTTATTATAATTTAAAACATCTCGAGCTTACTAGTGTTATACATTATAAGAGGCTGATTCGATATCAGAATGGGCATAAAGAGCACTGGGCTGGTAACTGTGTTGAAGAGGTAGAGGATGGTCGGTTTAAACCTTGTGCGTTCAAACCATAAACCAAAAGAATTAAATTTATATTTAAACAAGTAGGAATATTTCAGAGATTGAATGGTCTCGATTGAAATACGATTGACGAAATCACTGAGAAATATGCAGAAATTTTGAACGCCACAGATTACTACTGGGGCTGAAGTGGTGTTGGCACAGACTACAGGGTTGCCAGGTTCAGTTATCAATGCAACTGTAAAAGGATGTACAGATTTACTGCCAATTGCAGTTTCTCATTTCGAGGGGATGGATAGTGTTTCTGAAATTTTCTCTAATTATTTGATTGTCATGAGAATGTTGAGATGGTAGAAGATGAAACGTTAATACGTTTGTTTAATTTAGGGGCGGACAACTTCCTGATATTATTTATCTTGCGATCTTCAAAATTCCATGGAGCTTTCCTAGGGAAAAAAATAATAAAAGATGAATAAAAGTAACTCGTACTGTTGAATGTCAAGTGCAAAGTTCAGCAGTGAGTGGTCCTGTGTGACCGAGGAATGTAGCAGACTAGGTCAGTGCTCCTTTCTGGACGTTAAAGTCTCACAGTTGTTCGGAGTGCCCTTCAATTCCTGGTGCAATAACAATAGTAGTTGTTACACGAACTTGTTGTGGGTAGAATGAGGCCTGAGGCCATTTTGCTAATTAGAGATCACATTTCTAATCGTAGTACTTTCTCGTTGCGGTGGCCAACCCAACGGGCAACTCATCTCTTTAAGTCTCTCCCTGTTGCGTTTTTTCCTCGTGGAGTATTTATTGCATTTGTTACGGCACTTTATCGATCACAGTGCCGCTGCGTAACTGTAGCCCCTCTTATTGATGTGATGCAAGAGTTATAATTTATGTAACTTGTGACTTTAGCTGAGCTCTTCTACTTACAACGTACGTTACGCTTACTGTTTCACACGAAGAGACATCCTTGTCCGATGTGTGAGAGCGTACAGCACGTCTGTGGGAACTAACACATGCTGTCAGCACTAGTAAATTCCTACTCGCGTATTTTCGTAGTATTTCTTTGTTCTATTATAGGGTATATAAAATTTTTTCGCTTTCAATCACGCTCCTCATTTTTTTGGGGCTTGTGTATGTGCTTGTATTATCTTGATCATTTCTTTCTGTTTACTCATGCAAATGACGAGCCTACTGATACAGTTGCTTGCATATCAAGCGTTCTTCATTACTTAACGATGTTTCCGAGTATTTTAAACATGTATACTTTGAAACCAAGTATCGCTGAACTTGAGTTCTAACTCATTACAGCCGCTTGTAGCTGGCAAGGTTGCTGAGTGTCGCAAGTTTCGGTGAGGCCTTCTCATTAAGGAAGGCTTCTCTTCAACGCCTTAATATGCATTACTCTTGTTACTTTTGTTGTTTATTATTGAAGCTGATAGTCACTTGTATATGTAACGTTCGTTGAAAAAACATTTAAACGTACCTGTGTCTTCATCATCCTTTTTTGTTTGTTTTAGTTTTGCTTACAAGTTGAATTGAATGAAGGTGCAACATTTCGATACTTTTTCACCTGTGCATCAAAAGTTCAATTGAAGTTGATGTTCTTTGAATTTCCAATCTTATGAAGGGCTTGGTGCTTCTCTGAAGTGTTGTAGACAACCAACCTCAACATAAACACTGGTTGCAACGAGGGGTTTGTTGTGGGCATGTTATCGTTGAATCTGCTCAATTGTCTAAAATTCCTTCTTGCTTTTCTGTGCCGAGCGTCAAGTTACGTGGTTGCACCTACCTCCGTTCAGGATATCAGAGAGCACTATACGTTGTAGGACATTAGACATTTTAAGTATGTTCCTTGACGCGGTGAAACTCCCCACTAAGTGACGGCCTGTCAGACACCACTTACGGTGTTCATCTGCGCTAGAAATTCTTTCGCAGTTGCGCGACAATATTTAGTTTTATATTATATTTTACCTGGAAAAAGCGCTCCTATTTGATACTCTGTACATTTTTTTGATTTTTGAACTTTCCGTAATTTGCGAGACGAAATATTTCACTAAAACTCAGAGGAGTTCTTTGTGGTTTAAAGAAGGTCGTTTTATAGGCTAGTAGCCACATTTTGTTGATACTTAGATTAGAAACCTTCCTCAAAAATTCAAGGCAAAAATTCATTGTAAATAAGCATGGGCAGTGTTGGGTGCTACTATCGCTCATCTACAACTCAGTCTAAGTCTTATGTTGATTGCAGACAAACTGCTGGAGAGAGCATTAAGTTGTTCAGCTTGTACGACGTATTTCGAATAAGGTATAACAGCTATAAATGCGAGTTACGTTAATTCACATTTCATAAGCGAAAAACTAGGACTCCTTACATTCATAGAAAGCCCATGTCGGCGTCGGCGTTTTGCTATGAATTGTCCTTGGATATCGTCATTGAACTCAAATTTTACAATTCAAGTCGGTAGTTGTGAATAAATTCAATTTATGCTGCCAAATAACAGAGAAAATTGTTACCCAACTAGCGTGCTGAGAACTAGGTATAGGCGAGCCATCACATATCTACGAACGCTTCCGATTGCCAGTAGCGAAACTTGTAGACTTAGCTGGTGACTGTGCTGTACAATAAAGGCATTTTATTGAACTAGAGTCGGATTTACAAACATTCTTCATAGCGGCAAAATGGTGGCGAAAGTTTATTAATGAAGCTATCGTACGGGGTGTTTTATGACAAAAGTTTTCATTTTTGAGCTTTTTTAGAAATTAAGTCTGGGCACACGATATCTGGAAACTCGGCAGGATCCCCAAAACGGCAAGTAGGGTACCCTAGTAGACAGTCTAACATACGCTGTCGGTTACACCGCTACGGTAGCGTAAAATTTACGAAAATCTGGTCGATTAGTAACAAGAGAGACCTGCTTAGGCCGCTGCCGCACACTCTGCTCAGCACCTCGTGCTGCGTGTGGCTACCTCCCTCAGTGCGCCGGGTGTTCTGAGACGCGAGTGCGCCGGCACGGCTTTTATACCCACACCAGAGCGCGGTCAACTGCAGCAATGCGTCCCGCAGAGTTGCCAGATACGCGTTTTTTCTGGACGAAGCTTATTTTTCAAGTTAAACTCATACTCAACTTATGCATATTTGGCTCGATATAAACTAAAATTGAGAAATTTAACCGAAAGAGCGAATCGAACAATTTTGCTTATAGACCTACTTGATGTGCGTACTGTGGTATCATCCCGTTTAGGATACATAGATATCATGTTTGAAATATATTACACATTGGCCACGAGGCCTCCCCACATCCTTACGGATTTCTCTTGCTAGCGCTTGCCAGGTGATAGATGAACTTGTAATCGTCTGCATTGTCTACCATGACTACTTTACCGCCTGATTCCGGTCATTCTTACCGTCATTATGCCTGTGGAACTGAGGATAGAATAATTTTAAATCTATCCACAATTTTATCTTTTTCCGCATTCTCCTCTCTAAACTGGCTGTGTGTAAATTAAAATTTTTCGATTATAATTATTATAAAAAATGCAGATCTTGGTTTAAGCGTACCTCATTAAAACGTACCTACTGAGCTTGCTTGTGCTGTGTGCCTTTGTAAATATCGCTGTTACTTCTACTGCATTGCGTCAGAGATGCCCATGCTCCCACTCAGTCGCTTTTTATTTCGTTTTGTCAGATTTCATTCATATTGGAGTTCTGGGATGTAGTTGGCCTCCGGAGGATACAACTATTGTTTCTATGGGAATTAGCACTCCCAGGGGGAAAATGTGTGAGGGCCCGAGCTGAGAGTTAGGCAGGCCTTCTTATTGTTGGAATAAAATGCTTTTTGTTTTGTTAAGGACAACCTTTTTCGGTTCACTGCTGTCCTATTTTTTCAGCACCTACTACTTTCTTCTTCAACTTTTATCTTATTTCATGAACTTCTTTCTCAACTTACTGTTTCTATGCCCCTTCTGCATAGATTCCGCATTCTCTTATCTCCATACTGAATGGGGCCTTCCTGCTTTCTTTCTTCGATACGTTGTTTTTTTTTAGCAGTTAGGGAAGCCTAAACTAACATAATCTAATCTGGGATGCAGTTGGCCACCACACACGCATTGCATTTCATGAGTCAACACTAGGCCGATATTTCGCCATTTGTCTTGATGTGCAAATGGCCGTCATTCATTGAATGTTAGATTGACGCAAGTAAAGTTTCACACCCATCAACATGGTACTTATGACGCAACTCCCTAAGCGCAAAAAAACCTAAGAACAAATTTCTACAACCCAACGTTTTGCTTGAATGTATCAGTCGAAAGCTACATACGTGTGATTGTTGCTGGTCACAGGTGCGATAGTATTGCTGGTTGCGATATTGTTGCTTGCTGGTCACAGAGGTGCGATATTGTTGCTTGCTGGTCACAGAGGTGCGATATTGTTGCTTGCTGGTCACAGAGGTGCGATATTGTTGCTGTCACTGATCCATGCCGTTTCCTCTTTCTCTTCTTCCACCACCACCGCCGTCGCCACCGCCTCTGCTACTGCAACTGCTGCTGATGTGGTGTCCCCTGGTCGTGATGCTCACGTCTTCCGTCATGCTCTCTGTGGGTGCCTCATTTCCTCCCGGTTTCATTTCTTCGTCTCAATAATCGCATGACGTTTTCCTCCCGGTTTCATTTCTTCGTCTCAATAATCGCATGACGAATTTCCTCCTGATTTCATTTCTTCGTCTCAATAATCGCATGACGTATTTCCTCCTGATTTCATTTCTTCGTCTCAATAATCGCATGACGTATTTCCTCCCGATTTCATTTCTTCGTCTCAATAATTGCATGACGTGTTCCTCGAGTTGCTTTCGTGTCTAATAATTCCACACGTTTTTTTTACCAATTTTCTCCCTCGCGTTGGGTGTTACGTCCTAACATTTTTTTTCAAGTGTGACTTTTTAATCGACTGTGCTGGTCGGTTAATACTTCGTGGCGTGTGTAATTTTGACGTTGAATTTCTTGTTACGTTGGTATTTGTGCAACTATTTGAGTGGCACTGCATGATTCTGTTATCATGATCTCCAAATACTATTTGAGCTACACGAAACTATGTTGCACACCAACTGGTACATCGCGATGATGTATGATTTCTGTTTTAAGTTACTTCGCTTCATCACCTGCACAATACATTCCCTTCTTCTCCGACTTACATCATCACTGTAATACTCTTGTTATCGCTTTCTGTGTGTTACGTACTTCACGTACTTTGTTTGCTTGTGTTGTCATATTTTCTTTAAGTCATCACCATACTCTACATTTTACGTCACTCTGTCCTGTTCGCTGCTATAATTTATTCCTTGTTTATTTCATCGTATGAGTTGATTTTCCTGATTCATCGTCGTCTTCTCTTACCTAGTTCATCCTTTTCCTGTTTTATCTAATCAACATCCTTCTTTTTCTCCTCTCTTTCTAATCTGCATCCTTCTTCTCCTCCTCTCTTTTACATTTTTTGGTCTCGCTATAAAATTTTTCTATCAATCCACCGCCGGCTCATCCCCACCTGTCTCTATTTGATGATGACCGTATTTGGCTGTGTTTGTTGGCGCCTGCTTGTCATTCGAGCTTGCTCTGATCTTGCCACTCGTGTAATGCCCTTGCTTCTGTGTGTTGGTTTTTATGCTCTTCTTTAAAACGTTGAAACCTTGTTTAATGTATGTTTAAATTTTCCTTGTACGAATGTAATTACCCTAATACCGTATTATTTGTCTGATTCATTAATTGCATTTGAATGTTGATTGTGTATTATTAACGATAATTATCAACGTTCAATTCATTCTCATGCCCACTCATCCATTCAATCCATTTAATGTTCCCATTGTAAGCTTTACTGTCGTCTACTTTCGTATGAGTTTTCTAATTTTGCAAACTCGTGCATGTAAACGTAAACTTCTATTACATTGAGCGTGGTATGATTCCGCCCTACTACCATACGCCTCTAGCTTTTACCTTTTGTTGATGTATTTTTCTCATACTTCTTGATATTTCATTGGATATCGCTGTCTAATTTTTTTGCCTACTGTTGGTTCGCATTCGATGTCTTTTGTATATTTTCTATGTTCAATGTCTTCGGAGTTGCTTAATAATTGTTGTATTTCTCTTTTCTTTTAAAGTACTTTCGTATTTCTCTAAAAAATTCGGTTGTGTCGTTCTAATTTGCTCGTGATAACTTTATTACTGGCGGCGGAGTGCTTAAATCTAATGCATCATTGTGGGCTCCTTTCTCGTTGCTCTTTTCTCACGTTCGTCTTTCCTCCCGTTACTCTTTCCTAACGTACGTCTTTCACTCATGTTACTCTTTCCTCCCGTTACTCTTTCCTAACGTACGTCTTTCACTCATGTTACTCTTTCCTCCCGTTACTCTTTCCTCCCGTTACTCTTTCTTCCCGTTACTCTTTCCTCCCGTAACTCTT
>JACJUY010002303.1:16564-28491 GCA_014220935.1 Platorchestia sp. MABIK | reverse complement strand
CTTCACGGTGCCACCGTCCAGCGCGCCACCGACCCCCCAGTCTGAAGCGCCGCCAACAGACCTTCTGACTAGGAGCCACCAGGTAAATCTGTACTCTTTTGTATTATATTTGTTCTGTTAATTTGTCTATACGAGCCACTAGCTAAACTCTTTTGTATTGTATTTTCTGTGAATTTGTCAGTAGGAGCGACCAGGTAACCTGTTTTGTATTATATTTTCTGTGAGTTTCTCAAGTTTCTTTAGGTTTATGGTTGTTTCCTCTCGAGGTGCTGCTAGCGTTACATGCTCTTTTGTATTATATTTTCTGTGAATTCTTTAAGTTTCTTTATGTTTACAATAGTTTCTTCCCTTGGTGCAGCTACATAGTGTTACACGTATGCTGTCTACATGTGTAATTTTTTTGTGTAATTTTTTTATGGTGATTATTGATGTGGAAACCTTTTCCAAGCACAAAAAAGAAAAAAAGGCTTGATACTAAACAGCGAACCAAATTAAACTTCACTTTTGCATTTCTTTCCCGTTGATGGCTGAACACAGCCTTTTAAATCCAGACATAGATTAACCCTAAACGATTCAAATTATTTTCTTCTGAACGATATGTTACGATAACAATCCGTAATTATCACTCTTAATAAGTAATTAGAGGCGATCTTCTCAACGGGACATTTAGAGTTCAATAACATTATGAATTAAACCCAGTGTTCGTCAAGAATTAGTCATGGTCAAGAAAATTTCACACGATATTGATATTGTCTTCATATGTTAATGTATGAGGAAGATTATCGTCCTAGTTAGCAACTTTATTTCACAAAAGCTGATTTCTCAATAAAAAAAAATGAAATTCTCAACCATGAGCACCGTACATTGGACATAAGTGCTAAAAAAAATACCTAATATAAATCGGACCTAAAAGTTCTGATGTCCCCAAGAACTTTGTGCCTGCTGATAGGAAGCTGTAGCTCATAGTATTACTGAACACAAACTTTCGATGCGAAGTACTACTCTTAATATTTCAATCCAGTCCTCCTGTTTTAGAATTTGTGCATTTCACTTCCTCTGACAACGACATGCAGCATTCCGTTCAAAACGCTATCAAGTTAAATTAAATAAATTTTTCTCCTACTCAGAAAAATGTGGCCTGCGATGATAAATTTTAGAACCTTTATCGCCATAAGTTGATATTTTGCTTTTCCTTCAGTTTAATTTCTTTCATACGGTTTCAGTACTTAGTGAACATTTTCTGTGCAGGTGGTGCATCAGCTGGGTGGCGGCGTGAGCAGCAGCAGCAGTGACCCAGCACTGAGCAGTAAAGCCTTGCCTTCTCATCACCGCACTCTCTCTCAACTCCCTTCTTCCCCCACCGACCCTAAGCTTAACTCCTCCAAAGCGCGGAGCAAGAAGAAATCCTTCTTTGAGCGCTTAACCAGCCCTCGCAAGAGCTTTCAAATTAAGACCTCTAAAACTTAAGCAGCAATGTTAAGCATCGGATTCACCGATTTACCACGAGTCGAACCCGATTCGAGGTTAACGTCTAGAGCAAATACGATATTGCCTCGAATATTAACATTATCTTCATATTTATTGTTACCTTAGAGTCGTGTGTTTATTAATCAGCATACGAGGTTGTTAAGGCGCAAAATATGATCCAGATTAACACTCAGATTATTCGATCGTAATGCACCCATCTAGGCGTTAAACTACGTGGAAGGTGAAGTGTCAGTGCTTCAATATAACCTCAACCTTGAGGCTATATTCGTCATCACCTGTAAATATTCTTCACATATGTAAAGGCAAATGGCTCGCTCGCACATACATCCACTTTCATCTTGGTTTGTAGCATGTGTGGGTTGCTTGTTTTTGTGTTGCATCTATTTTGATGAACTGCGTGAATTGAGTTGTAATAAGCGAACCATTTTGGTGCTAAAGAGAATTTAATTAAAATTTATATCTCATGAACGATAATAGTCCCAATTTTTAGAAGAAATGATGTTAAGAGCCACGGTGATAGTGTCAGACCTACATCGTTTGAGAAGGTTTCTGGTGCAGCCTGCACAAATTTTAACTGGCGAAAAGCGCATAGAAGACTTTTTCGTGGTCTTTAGAAATCAGTCCCTTTTTATCGTCAAATGTATGTCTTTATCCCAAGCGTAGCCAGTCAGTATAAATTTCGCAATCCTGTTGATAAGTTGAAGTTGAATCCTGTTGATAAGTCGAAGGGCTCATGTGTGCTTTACTTTTGTTCTAAGTTAGCGCCGCGGCTAAGCCCGCATCTCTTTCTGGCATTCCTTAACCCTGGTGATATACATAGCTTTTTTAGAACCATATTTTTCTCTTGCGTTGCGCTCGAGTATTATTTATATGAAATGGGCGGTATGGTGGCTGTGAAGCTTTAAGAGATATTCTCCTGGCTTTGATTTTGTACTTGTTCACATAACCTGGTAAAACGCATAAAGGTAGTTATAATTAGCTGTTGAGTAATCTACCTTAATTCGAGAAGCCTGATGCGTAATTCAAGGTGAAAGTTTACTTTTAAACTCGCGGATATAAATTAAAACACCATGCACTCCAATACTTTACCTTCCATTGAAGAAAAATTTGTCCTTCAAATGTAACGCTAGTGCATGGTCCCAAACCTTATATTTTCTAAGCTTTCTCCAGTTCTGAGCAGAAAATTGCTTAGGTTATGGCATGAAATGCACATTACATCATTCGCTCATTTTAATCGTCGAAAAGTACTGTAAGTTTTTTAGCATTTAGAGGAAAAAAGTTCGTCAAATTTTATCTCCATCCCTAAAACTGACTCATCCCTTTTACAAACTTTTCACATTTTCCAGGCTCTACTTTCAAATTCTTCTCAGTAGCAATGCTAGGGCGTCAGTGAATCCTTTTTACCTTTAGGTATTTGTCCCGTGACTCACCGAAACGCCTGTCAAGAGCGACGTGTTCTTGTCAGCTCGCATCTGTTGACTTTGCACGCACACTCGCTTGGCATCATAGATGTAATCACTTTCATCGCGCTCGATCACTCTTGAAATAGTAAAAATTGTATTATATATATATATATGTATACCGATGTGTGTAAAATGCATTTTCGAGCATTCGTGGTACCTAATTCAATTGAGATCCGAAAAGATGAAACATTCCTGACATGCTAAAACTTAATCGTTAGGTATGATCAGTTCTTTAAGTATTTTATTGGGAAGTTTGTTGTGTTTCACCAGAAAATCGAGTAATTTACAGTCATTTCTATCGTCATGTATCTCTTTTTCGACTTAGCGAAAACTAGTTGGTGGCCATAATGTAATTCTCTTAGCACTTTAAATTGTTGATCTTTAACTTTCTCTCGAATTTTCTTAGTTTTCATACTTCTATTGTGCTACAAATTTTCATTGATGAAGCATTAGAAGTTCGATGGTTTCTACTTTGAACGTAGACGAGGATAATTAATAAAGACAGTGGTTAGTACCGTGCATTTAAGACATGGTTGTATTTCAGTTGACGGTGAGTGACTCTGATTTCACTGTTCGACTCGCTCCCAGGCAATGCATGAAGGGAGGCAGCAAAGTGTCTCAGTGTTAAAATTGTTGAAGACGTGTGTGACATGATCTGATAGCAAATTACTTCATGAGATTTTCACCAACAAATTATTTACCATTTATAATTTAACGGATTTAAAGTTGTATTTTTTTATCTTAATTGGCTTCACTGAGACGTACTCTGGGCTTCATGATGCATCATTGCAAAAGTTCCCTAACAAGAGGTTGATGGTCACTCGTATTTTATTATAGGTTTTTGATCGTTACTAGGCACGGTTTGGCTCATTGAAGCCGTGTGGTTAGTGTGTTTACATCAAGCTGTGCAATCGGGTCAAGTTAGTCGCTTGAAATCAGCTCTATTGGTATTCATTAGGTATTCGTATTAAATCAATCGAATAACCTCAAATTTATTGTTTTTGAACTGTTTTTGTATTTCTATGTGCTAGATATTTTGATTTCATTTTGGTAACATACGCAGCAAATTCCGCTGGATGAGGATTTTATGGAGGAAAATCAAATTTCGTTGTCTGGTAACAGAAGGGTTTCGTTTTATTTTTTCTTCTAGAAAGTCGGTTGCGCTGGACATAAATTGCTGAAAAGCATTAATTTGACGCATTCTGCTCCGTAGCAAAGTTTTAATTTAATATGTTATTTTGTTTCTGATATTTTTGTCGTATTTCTTTTAAGTACTTTTTTGAAAAAGAGTGAAAGAAATATATCTTTTGTAACAATGCAAGGTTTAGGTCGATCATGGTTTTCTCAAGTGCTTCGATTCCGAAGTGCGATGATTGGCATTACTAGCTGATCTCGGCGTCGTAAGCTTGACGTTGAAAATTCAGCCTCAGGATTCTATTTTACATCGCTGTTCGTGTACTTTTCAGATTGTAAATAAACGCTTGTGATGTCAAGCCAGTTCCTATGTTTGACGTTGAGGGCAAGAAATGTGTAGCTAAAATACTTTGTTGGTTCTGAATTTATTTTCGCTATGAAATTGTAGATTTACATACCGTGTTCCATTCTGACTAGTTGTTCGTTGATACTCGTATACCATATATCCGTGAGATCTGTATATTTATTGTTGGCCTGGTCCGTGACTTTTTAAAAGCTCGGTGTGCATGTGTTGATGTTCTGCATCGTATGTAACAGTGCCGTCATATCGGTATTACCACTTTCAGTATTTATCCTGTCCCTTCGCGTCATACACCTTTGAATTAGAGTAGTAATTTGATCATAAGTAACAGTTCCGCCTGTATTTTCTTCAGATCTTTCTTCAGATTGTAGCTGGCAAATAATCACTAGTCTCCCGTCGCACAATAGACAATTTTAACATCGGCATAAACGTGTTATTGCTTTACGATGTCAAGGGAACCAAAATGTATTCGTGAAGTTATGAACTATTTTCGATTGATAGATTCAATACTTCTATTTGAAAAGAATTTTACTGACTAAAACTAAAATTTTTATAACATGTAGTTCATTTCCCGAATGAGATAACGGCAATAAATAAATTACTGTTTAGAAATGAGTTTCTATTCGTCAGCCTATGATTGCAACACAAAAATTACTCCTACACTACGGAGGTGTTTCGATATAATTCAGCACTAGGGCTTTATGCTTATATTAATAAATGCTTTATGCCTATATTAGAAATGCCCTGCATAGTTATGCTCGACAATTATTTGCTTTCTGTGTTTTTATGAAGTTGTCCTGCAGGCTACCTTTTGTTTCTATATGTAATGCTCAGCTTTGAGGGAATGATGAGCGAATATTAAATTTTTCATGCACTAATAATCTTCCCTTACAGCAGTATTATTAATTTTGTCATCCGATATTCAAGACATCCACTATGCGCCTTAACTTCCTGCTAGGATAACCACCTGATCATTTTCCCGTTTACGGCAGGCTATCCTGACACTCATGCCAAAATTTCTTTATGGAGGTTAACCGCGCGCTATACAAGACTGTAAAATTTAAAACTAAGATTTACTAAACTAAACGTCTACACATAGACGATCGGTTTAGTTCAGGTTATAATAGGATGTGAGAGGTTTTTGGTTCATTTAAATTGAAAAACAATGAATCAACATTCAGGCCAAATATTTTGAAGTAACAAATGATACATGTATAATATTACTATTAGGCTACCTAGCTACAACGACGCGATCCAAAGGGCGAATAGAAAGGACCATTCAGTGTGTACTGTAGAAAATAAGAAACTTGAGCACGAGGTGCATTTTCGCACATGGTACGTACCCAGAGTGTAGAATAAACAGGAAGGTAGAGGAAGAAGAGACGAAAAGATGGAAAGCAAACATGAAAACTGAGAAAAGCAAAATGAGCACGAAAGATGGAAGTCCCGAAGGCCTATCCATAACGGAGGTAACTTAACAGTCTCCCCCTGGGAACAGTCCCAATAGCAAAGGACAAACTTAAATAACCTAAACCTACAGCCTATCCTATGCCCACCCAAGGATCTTCGTCAGTACTTGCATGACTTGCGATCGAAGATGAGACACAGACTGCTGCACACTCGTTTGGGAGTTTCCACAGTTATAATCTTTCGTATGACTTTGAGTGAATACACACAAAATTTCATGATTAGTAGCTTGAGAAGCGAGCAATGCCCTATTGAGGGGGAAGGGTGAGAGAAATTCAGCCCCAAAAGAAGATTGTCTTCTTGGAGCATAAAGTTTAGAAGGCATCTACTGTAAATAAATCATTCAAGAAACACAAACTACTTCCCAGATATTTCATAATTTACTCGTCACAGCCATGATTAGAAGTTGCGTCAGTCACATTTTCCATCATTAGAGTCCAACAAACAAGACATCTGATACTCCAAGGCAAAACAAATTTTTCAGAGCTTCAATTTTGAAATAAATGTTTCCCAATATTGCTGTTATAAAATGATGCTGAAAACGATTTTATCGGGATAGTTACAGGCAAACATTAGCTCTTAGAGTGAGATTTATGCAGATCAGTGTCTGTATTTCATTTTAGTCTTAATTTAAAAAAATGTCGTATAACGACGAAGCAAAAATATACTTTGCCAAACATGAATTCGAAATAATAAACTTTGATTACCTGTGACCTATACTGCATACAACCATAGTACTCAAAATATACAGAATATTTGAACTGAGATCTGCTGTTATTACACCTGCAGTATAGCAATGGCAAGGTACTTCCGACCGTAATGAAACGGACAGCTAGTACTACTCACTCAAGACGCAGAAACTGTGTTCGACGAATCCTGGCTAGCTGCAGCACTCGCTTCTGCCTCGTCTGTGCCATCTTCTGCAGCCGCTGAGCTGGCATCCTTGTTAATGCCGCGATCGCTCTCACATTCTGTAGTTCCACACGCTACAGGTGTGTCTTTCTCCTGTACATGGGTCGAATGTAAACCCCCAGTGCTTTCAAGAGGTAACTTCTCGCCTTTGTCTAATTTGTGCGCATCTTGTTCTGAAGCTTTTATTGGGCTTTGGACGACGATGGAACTCTCCGAGGTTTCGGGCGAGGCAAGCTCGTTCAAGTTATACTTTTTGTACTTCCCCAAATAACTGGGAGCAACTCCTATATAACAGTTCGTAACAAGAACACTCACCACTAGAGCAACATCTGCATCTTTCGTCAACACGGGCTTACACTCAGGAGCAACTTCTTCCATGACTTTCAGAGTAACCCCCAGAACCTCTTCTTTTTTTATTGAATTGTTGCTCATTATTTTAATGACAGCGTAGAAGCTCTTGTGCGACCCTTTAAACTTCTCTGCACAAAGCGACGTGAGGGTCTTCTCTATTTTGTCAGGGTAAGCTTTACAAACGGCGTGCACGGGCAAGAGCCTGATGAGATGTTTTGTGCGCGCAAGCTTCGTCTGCAGTATGTCATCCATGGCAGCAAGGAGAGTAGGCAGCGGGTCAGGTAAGGTGGTGCGGAAGAAAACGTTGTTTGGAGCACCGCATCTCACCGACTGGAAACGGCGAAGCACTTTCTCACCATTCTTGCTAGCGGGCTGGGATGCGCTTTGTAGACTAGCCACTTCTTTCTGTAAAAGCAACAAACACTTGCTCAATTGAAAATCATGTTTCTTATCCCTCAGGGTGATTCTAAATTTGACAATCTACTCAAAATATTTGAATCACATCGTGATCTTTCATTTGCCACAATAGCAGAAGACATCATGGAGTGTAATTGATTGATTATAAGAAAGTTTTAGACTCCCTTACCACAACAAAGATGTTCAAAGAGAGGAAGAAGGCACCATTTAGTATTGAGTTCATGAAACAAGATAAAAGTTGAATAAGAAAGTAGTAGGTGCTGAAAAACAGGACTGCATTGAACTAAAAAAAGATGGACCTTGACAAAACCATTAACTATTCCATATCAACAAAATAAAGGCTTGCCTTTTACTTTGGTGCCTCACATTTTCTCTCAGGAGCCCTAATTCCCACTCCATACAGCTTTCTCATGACACTCAATAGGCTAAAGTTTGAGTTCTCACATTAATGACAGTCATCGCTGCTTATGGACAAAGGATATTAAATTATTCAAATTCATGGACTAGAAAACAAAAGCTTGAAATAATGTTAGCAAAGTCAATGTGCACCAAAGCACCTACACCCTACACCAAGCACCTATTTGTAAAAACTCTACTATGATACGGTCTTCACAATTTGAAAAGCATTTCCATATTGATGGTTTCAATTACTAACCATCCACAAATTAATCAAATTTTGTTTAAAGACAAAGTCCATTAAATGTAATAGGGAAATATTTACCATAACGTACCTGTAACGCTTCATTAACATCTTCCTCTTCATTATCTGAATCTGAGTCAGATACTTTTTCAGTAGTAGATGGTGGCACTTCAGTGCTAGATGCTTCTGGAATGGAGCATACATACATTAGTGTGATGGCATCTTTAGAATCAGATCTATGGAAAGTTTGAACTTTCTCACAACTTACAGTAGCAAATCACTCTGCTTCAGAGTGTCATTATGTTATGAACAGAGCAGTTTTAGAATGGCTTCCACAAAGTAGTTTAGTCTATGGATAAATGTTTATTGGATGTTTTAGATTCATGAAATAACAAAAACATGTACCCTTGTACTCACAGCATACAATTTTTATGACAACTATGTACTCACAACTGTGCAGCTAAAATAATTCAAGTATTTTAGCACTCAGACACAAAACTGGAAAATGGGAGGCTTTAAATATTAAAGAACTGAAATTAATGAAGGACAGCTTTTAGGAGCACCAACCAGCTCATATACACTGGTACATATAATGCAGATTATAATTCTTTTTTAGGTAATAGAAGATAAATAAATAATCCTGAAGAACCATTTTACCAAGAAAACAGATATACCTACTAAAGGACAATTGTTTGATCAATAAAGACAATTCTGCAAAATCTTTTTAAAAAAGAATACACAAAATTGGCTGTGCTTTGCAGAAGTATGATGAAATAATACTGCACAGGCCAAATTCTTGACAACAAAAAATTTTAAATACCTCCCAATAAACTTTAAAACAACAGAACAAACAACAGCTAAAGTTTCTTCTTGTACAAATGTGCAAAATCACAGAGGCAATCAATGGAAACTTATAAGTTCCCTAGAAAATGTTACTTTACAAACACTTTTGAGATAAATTCTTTCTGAATGCTAGACAAGTCCTTCTTATTTCTCAAGAATTGCTAAATTTGGAAAACCCTCAGAAATCCAATGCCCTTCATGGCTATCTACTTCAAAGGCATACTTCTATAAATGTTATTCAGAATTGTCAACTATTTATTCATAAACATCCATCAAAAAAAAATTTTGNTTATACTTAAGACCAAATGGTTTTATTAAAAAAAAAACAATGTGTACAGATGCTATATACAGGATTTAATTTGCTCAATTATTTGTTTTCTGGAAATTGAAATTTCCAAAAATTTCTGGACACTAAAATTACACATAAAATCAGAATCAAAATTATTAAGCTATACAAAACTTTATCTTTAGCATGCATTTATTTTTATTAATCACTCTTGTAAAAATTGCTGAAAACTAAAATTAAACATAAAATCAGAAGTAAAATGATTAAGCTGTTCAAAACTTTACCCTCACCGTGCATTTCAGGGCCGTACAGCTGGTCTGCATAACGATTCAGCAGCGAATATCCTTCCTTTACGCAAACATCCTCGTGCGTGTTACAAGTTGCCAGGTAGCCAATTGTGCCGAGCATTGTATCCAGCCGTTGCCTTTTGTTTGGAGCGACATAGAAATTCTTCTTTCTCTTTGAAAACCTGCCCATTTCACTTTTTAAAATATTCTCCTAAATAAGATAAAATTGTAAAAAAAGGATTGCTGTAGATGCACAATACAAAATTAAATGCAAGCAATAAATTTTCAGTTACTACATGGAAGATGAACCTCAGAGGTAATTGCAATCCATGGCCCCCAGTTGAGACATATACATAACTCATAATCTAGCTGGTTTTAATGTTACTTCAACACTGAAGAATTAAAATAATGTCTATTACTTCGGGCAAGGTACACAGTAAAATCTCATTTTTCAACATATAAACCTGTAACTACTTTTTGTTTTAAACAGTAAATTTTTCCCTAGTTTTGCAAGGTTTTTTTTTCACCATAAATTAAATTTTGCTAAAATCATGAGAGAAGTATAATTAGTTACACAATAAACTATTCCATACAAAAGACATGAAACTGACACTATGAAGTACAAACCAAAACATGTGCGTAAATGAGAATACATTCAGTAAGGAGCAAAACTATAACTAAATGATGTATCAAAAGATGAAGGTAATTTTGATATAACTTTTAAACAAAAGATGATATTGGAATACTTTAACACAAACCGAATATAATAAGCCCACTTCCTGCAATTAATGACAGATCTACAGAATATCTATGAACTGATTTTCTGTCAAACCAATTATTGCTTAACAAGCTCAAGAGATGGATAAACTAGAAACCATATTTTTTATTGGAAGAAAACAGGAGCACAGAAAAAGAAAACATGAGCACAGAAAAAGAAAACATGAGCCTAGAATAGAAAGCATTGATTTTATAACAATTGGGGTGCACTTTAACAATAATGCTTGATATGTTTTAAAGTACGTTGAAACCAAGTTATTGTGCATTAGTTAATAACAATACTGATAACCCATCAATTTTAACTAGCAGGACCCGTGGATATTCCACGGACAATGTCATCGATAAGCTATGTGGACCCGTGAAAATATTCAGCCAACAATACTTAAATTTTGACATTACATATTCTAACCTAACCTATCTTAACTTTACATACTCTAACCTATCTTGTCTTAACCTATGCTAACCAAATGGCCATTTTTATGATGCTATTTCAATGAGCACACTATATGTAACTCACCCACTTCATTTTGACATCATAACAATAACAGGTTTAATGTTGAATCTGATCTAGCAGAAGTACTAAATTTCCCACCCACAAGTTTGATTAATTAGGGGAAGATTTAGCTAGGTTTGCAATTATAGTAGAATGTCAAAATTTCTCTTAACAAAACAGAAGCTATGAATTGGACAATATGTACACAAAGTTTGAAGTACTCCAATTATTGACATAGTGCTCATTAAAATGATCATTTCATAATAAATTAGTCAGTTGTGCATTTCTGTTGCCAAATTCCCAATTTAGGATTACAAGTCTATTTAAATATTTATGTTGCAATAACTTTATGGGTGCACTATGTACTTCCATTTTTAGGGAACTACCTAAATAGTAGGGAACAACCAGGTCTTCCAACATTTTATCACAACTTAAAATCAAAAAAGCATGCTGTACAGTCTCAGCCATACAACTTTTGAGGAACTAAGTTCCTCATCATAAAGAAAGAAATAACTTATGTTAAAAACCTTTTAGCTGGAAGAAATTTCCAGCAAATGTCTGGTAAAGACAATAAAAAACGTAAAAAAAAGCACATGATAAGTTGCAGAAAATGTGCGCTGGATTAAGAAATTCCTTGATTGATGCAAAAGTTTTGGTTTCATCACATTTTTTTGTCATAACCATAGTTTGAGTGCACAATCTTATTCAATATTTTGTTGGCATTCCCTTATATAGTCTTTTCACTAGTTTGTGAAATGATAGTTAAAAGTCTATATTGAAATGTTTCTACTGATTTGTATTGTTCTACTATTTTCCTGTTAATAATGAAAAATTTTGACTTTCAATTGCTTACACATCAAATAATTTTGAAGATTTATGGCAGATCAATCAGAGGTATGACCAACTCAATTGTTTATAAAATAGTATTATTGTTGTCTAGATCTTTGAAGCTCAATCCACAGATTACAATTTAAAAATGGTTAAAACTAAAAAAGTACCAAAATAAAT
>JACJUY010002303.1:5214-16413 GCA_014220935.1 Platorchestia sp. MABIK | reverse complement strand
AAAGCCTCCCTAACCACTCCAAAAAAAAAAAACATATTAAAGAGTAAAGAGGAAGGCACTAGTGATGTACCGATACAATTTTTTTTGGCCGATACCGATGCCCATTTTTTTTGACCGATACTACTCCTGATACCGATACTTTTACAATTATATTAAAATTAAATAATTATAAGCCCTACATGGGTGTTATAATAATATTATTTACTAACATATCTAATAATATTACAATATTGACAATAAATTTTTCAATTAGGAGTGATAAAACTACTCTTCCTATGTTAACTATATCGTTTGATTTGTTTCCCGCATGAAGTTTTTGCTTGCTTCATCTTTTGGCTTTATTTTGTATGATACCGTTCTCAGCATGTATGAACAAACAGGTATTTGCTGTTTAGCAATTTTTATGTGCCAACTGAGGTTATTATCCAACTAAATTAAATAGAAATTATATTTTATATTTTTTTCAGGCGTAAACTATCAATATAATGTAGCACTTAGTCTTAGAAATAGCAGGGTGAACGCAAGTAGCATACATTTGTACTAACACACAGTGTGCAGAAGCAAATACGGCTCTTTTCGGTTTGCGGGCCTATCAAATTTTAATGTGTTTTTTGCCGAAGCATGGATTTTGGAGTGAAAAACACAAACATGGAAACCATTTTGTGGAGAAATTATTAATTAAGCCTGAAATTTGCTTATATCCATTAATATTTTATGAAAATACTGCAGTTTCTTGGTACGTTTTCGCCACGCAGATTCACACAGAAACAAGTCCATCATTTGTCGGTGAGTGCCTCCATGACTTTTTCATTTTTAGACTACGCTACGCACTCTCAATCATTTGAGTGTGTGCACCTGTTGCAGGGTCCACAAAGTTTTCACCATGATCAACAGTGAGAAGTTTGAAACTATCCCCTTTGTTAGGTTAGTAACACTTAATGAATAACTTCTCCACAAAATGGTCATTTTCGTGTTTTTCAAACCAAAATACATAATTTGGCGAAAAGAAAACATTAAAATTTGATGGGCCCCAAAACCAAAAAGATTTGCAAATACACAACCAACTATAAGATTGTTCACGAATTTTTCAAACATCTTAAAATTAAAAGAAAAATGCAAAATTCATAATGTACGGCAATTTACATGCAAAATAAAACAGAATTTTCAGCTACTTCTATATTAAATTTTAAAAAACTTTAAAATGCGCCTTTGACTTTATTTGGTTTAATTTTTGTTTGCCTGTCACATAAGTTAAGAAATGGAAATAGGGTCAAACTAGATAGGTTTTAGATGTAAAAGTATAATAATTTTCTGTTGCTACTGTGTTTTTACTGAGTATAACTATTCATGCTACATAGCTTTCACTCACTGACCGTACGTGATTCATCGGGAGTTAAAGTAGTAAATTCAGTTAGCGGGCCAGATCAAACGCTGTAATTTAACAGTTGCAGCTAATTAATTTATTAGGTATGAATTGGCTCTTTAGTTGATTACTAGTGTGCACGGCCCGCCAAAAATGACGGAATTCAATACTTTTCTTGAACAAATTTTCCAGACTTGGATGACTAACAAATATATTTATCATAACAGTAAGGGTCATCTTTCAATGTTACACTAAGATGTTTGGTATCAATGATACCGCACACTCAGACATGCTTTGTTTCTTAAGAAGCGGACACCAAACAAAGATATAAACACACAATGGGTATTATTAGGTTAGATACTTTTACTTCCACGATTTATGACTTTCATTTTTATGATAAAATACATATTATTGGAAAGTATCGGTAAAGTATCGGCCAAATTTTTCCAATACCAAATACCAGTAAAAATGACCGATACTGCCAACACCGATACATAGGTACATCACTAGAGGGCACCATTTGGTAATTTGGTATGGATGGTAGGGAATGTGGAATCTATGCAAAAGGGGCATAGAAACAGTAGATTGGGAAAGAAGTTCATGAAACAAGATAAAAGTTGAAGAAGAAAGTAGTAGGTGCTGAAAAACAGGACAGCAGTGAACCAAAAAAGGTGGTCCTTAACATAGCTAAAAAATATTTTATTTCAACAAAAAGAAGGCCTACCTAACTTTCAGCTTGGGCCCTCACACATTTACCCCTGGGAGCGATAATTCTTATAGATACAATTGTTGTCTCCTCCTGAGGGGGGAATAAAATCAAGATGTATAAGAAGTTCAGTGACGTAATTATGTACAAACCTTGCAAGAACTGGTCAACTGAGAAAAATTAACGCACCCATACCTTGGTTTTACGGACAAAAAGGGGAACCCCTGGCCGATAGTCTCAATTGTCTGAAGCAACTGGCAGATACGTGCATGATACGAAGAATATATCACCAGTACAAGAAATCAAGCACAACACAGAAATAAGATGCAAAAATTGGAAGCAATGTGATGCAGGTGCTGAAACAGTGTCATCAACTAGGTGACTGTCCACCACCTAGCGGTCAGTTTTGGAACTAACAAACTTTGTTTATAGTGAGCGTGACTTTCAAATAAAATTGGTAGCTCAAGAATTTGTCCAAAAAATCCAAAAACCGCTAAAACAGGGTCAGTAAAACCGAGGTATGGGTGTAAAGGCAACTCAAGGTGAATGAGCAGAAAGGCAGAGTAAAACCCTTTTATAACTCATTCTGAAATTCAAAAAGACCTTAAAAGAGCTGATATTAAAGTAAGAAAGGATACTATTAGTAGAGTTCTAAACAATACTAGCATTGATTCAAGATCCTCAAGGAAAATGCCATTACGGAAATGCCAACATGTCAAATCCCATATTAAATTTCACTTCAATCTATGAAGAGACAAGCAAGGAGTTTGGGAAAATTTCATCTAGTCAGACAAAACTGAACTCTGAAAGAAACACAGCAATGTGCATTAGGCAGAAAAGACAGCACTCCTCACAGTAGACAGAAGTCACAGAATACTATCCCCAGAGGGAAGTTTAGAGACCGTTCTATCTTGGCATGGGCATTTTTTTCATCTAAGGGCACAGGTGAGTTGGAAATTATTAATAGTAGGATAAATGACCAAATGTACAGGGAGATTCTTGAGGAAAACCTTTGGGAATCTGTAGTTTTGCAGGGACTTGATTGCAATTTCATCTTTAAAAACATCAATGATCCCAAACACACTGCTGAACTAACTCAAAATTAGCTTGAAAAAATAATGGAGTTTACATTTCTCAATTGATCCAATCAGTTTTCAATCTCAATCAAATTGAAAATTTGTGAAAAATTTTAAAAATTGAAGTTTTTAAGCAGAGGCCACATGATATTAAAAGAATTAGAGAAGTTCTACCAAAAAATGGCAAAAAATACCAGTTGATATGTATTACCATTTTAGTGATAATTATGGAAAGCAACTAAATGCAGTTAAATGAAATAGAGACTTTACAAGGAAATACCAAATGAATGTATCCAATACTTTTGCATGGGATCATTTTACTTCAACCAATACAACTATTTCAAAACTAAGTTATTTTTATCAGTCCACAAATCCACATACTAGTGAGAACACTAACACTGTTTAAAACAATTGTCTATATTTACTTCAATGCGCTTTTGGAATTTATAAATTCGATTCCCAAGAATCCTTAAAGGAGCACATTTAAGAACGCTTTACATGAATGACATTTTGCTTGCTGATGCGTAATTTTTGAGGTATAACATGAATTACGTTCAGCTAAGAATAACATTATATAGTTGGCTGCATTGTTGGAACACGTACAGTAGTTTTGCAAGATAACCATGAGTGTCAGTGTAGCCTTGTCAAGTTGAATTATTCTAGGTTTATGTAGGTTAGTTTATTCAACTAACCTTGCGTTACCTAACCTATTGTTAAGTCAATACCATATAATCATACTTACTTGTCCGTTCCTTCACTTTTAGAAACAACGTTCCTAATACTTCAAAGTTGAATAATTCAAAAGTTACCTATCAGCAACCAGAATGTCATTTTTGTAAAACATTTTTAAACATAGTTCTATAGTAATTCTTTGGAACAGAATATTTAACTTTCATGAACGCAATAAACTACATATGAATTGACCAAAAATATATCATCTTTGTGAATGAAAAACATTAGGGCAATAACTAGTAGGCAATAAACATATTAAGCCAAAAAACAATGCTCGTAACTGCAAAATTGGGTATGTTAGATAAATTTAACATGTAACATTAAAGGTTTACTCTTTGTCTAATAGCAATTGATTCAAATTGCATTTTATGCACACAAACTATGCCAAAGTCCATTTCATGGTAACTGTCAATTATTCTTCTTGCTACATATTTTAGCCACGCAATTATTCGTAACTAACACTAACACTGATCATTCCACTGAAACCCAAAATTTATAACTAAATTATCAAACGACAGTAGTGTAGCATTATCGCCAACGATGGCTTATTATATTGGGCGTTTAACTCATGAGCTAATCTACTTGGGCAATGTGAGTACCAGCATGCCAAGAACAAATCGAAGACTTTGGAGCTCATTGTTTCGTTGAAAAAAAATATGAATCATTTACTAAATGGTTGTGCTAAGCAACAGCATTTTTTTCTTATAACATTGACACGCAGCCTTTAATAAATTGATTGTCATTCAAATGATAACTTACTAACGAACACCAAGCACTCAAGCCTAAAAGTGAACAAGTACACATGTCAGGCCCAATCTTTACACCCTGAATCACGGAGCTGATAAATACCGGTAATTTTACACGCTTGATCATGCCCTAATCTCGCTGAAAACAGGGAAGTTTATCACATTTTTCTCATTCTTGCATTTTAGAGTTTTTAAAGTGCGATTTAAGTAAAAACGAAAAATATTGTACTTAAAAAAAGTTTAAACAAAACGTCAACACTATGGGCTGTAGAAAAATCTCAAAATAAGGTCTTATGTTGAGAAATGAGTACATTACCATAAATAATTTAGCCAAACTCTTATAATAATGGATAAACCTAATAGTGAAAAAATGTTCATTTATTACTTTTTTAGTTTACTCTAAGTTAACAAACCTGAAACACTACTATACTACAACACGAAATTAAAAACGTAGAGACGTTGAAACAAGGACGGTCTAAAAACATAACCTTCGCATGGATATTTGACTCTGCAAGATTTCACTACAATGACCAATGTTGTTGGAAAGGTGACAAGGGAAAATAAACAATGGTGTCAATAAAACAGAAAGACTACCGTTCTGCAATTTGATCCTAGAATTGCCGCGTGCATAATCAGAGAAAATTTTCTTACCGCAAAAATGATTTTAAAATTTGAAATTCAAATTATATCGTCAGAACGGTATTTTCAATTTATTGAATTGATGATAAACTTGCCTATACTTTTAGGTTCGGGTTGCGATTTTTGCACCTATCTAGTTTAGGTAACACTAATTTAAATATCAAATTTCGCACCATCTCCGATGAATTCGCTTGATAGCTTCAAATGATTTGGTGAAAATTCTTCAAGTGGTTTTCTAAATTATATACTTTGTTCTAGGCATACATTTGATGCAGAAGAAATTTTACATTCAATCTCATGTATACATTACAAACATATGACAAAAGCTCATTTTGTCTCTTTATCCCAGTTTCTCGGAAAACAACATGAGCTCAAATTTCATCAGCATTCAGTCTTAAATAAATTTTGTTCTGAATAAATGATGGTACCTTTGTTTGTGCATATTAAATGTATACGAAAAATAACTGTCCCATGACTAACTCAAGTCTCCTGATTTGAAAGATTTAATTAACCAGAAACGCGTTAATGAAATTTTTCCTGAAAATGCTCATTTTGAGTAACTAATTTCAAATCTATTGTTCTTTTTTCATGAAAAGAATTAACTAAAATCCATCACTAAAACTATGCAACAACGAAAACTTTACTACGTCCAATTTTTTCTACTCCAACTGAATCGGAAACAAATTTACTCAGACGTTGAATGAAGAACAGTAGCTCAAAATACGACATAAAACAGAAAAGACTCGCCTTTGAAACAACACGTTTTGGTGCTACTATAGCGTGAGGTCGACCGCCATATATCGCCTACCCAGGTGCAGTTTGCAATGTACAAATTAAGTGTTTATCGTTAAATTTAATGTATGAAAATAAGTAATATCCATTAGTAATCTAACACAACCTAACCTCACGCTTTAGTACCAGCTACAGGTAGATCTCATGCTATAGTGTAGTAGACCTCGCGCTACAGCAGCACCCACGTTTGGCTCGTAACCTTCTCAATAGCAGATCAACGTTACACGAGAAGGTAACAACAAATGACAACTAATTTCATTGCCACAAATTAGAAGCAAAGACTATAACTTAGACTTTTTAAAGACTTGCGTGATGAGAGTCCCGAGCTCATCTATTTTCGCTTTACACTCGGAATATATTTCTGTGTCAATCACGCCAAGAATCATTTGAAACCACACTTTGTTCATAGTTTTGCTGAAGCTTTTACTAAAGTGCTCTGTATCATTCTTCAAGGCAGCAGAGTTTGTCGTTTAGGTATATATGTGACTCCTTTCATTAAAAACTCCGATACTTTTCTCGTTAAATTATTTCTGTTGATCACAATAACTCCAAATGTTCCTTTCTGTCTTTGATACTTTGTTCCTCTCTGCCATATTACACTAAATACGATCTGGTAGCTCCTTCTCATTTAGTCTTATCATTGGGACAATTAGGTGTCGATTTCTGTGCATATCGCTTCGGGAATGAATCGTATCTAATTCCTATTTCCCTCCAAAAAGAACTGCGACCCATTTAAGAAGGAATTAATCGCCACAGAAAGCTTATTACATTGATAGCCAAACCTTCAACCATCTTTTGAGAAACTTTTACCAACTTCATTCCATCTCGGCTGCCAGCCCTGCTCCTCTACGCACACTCTTCTACTCTACGTATATCTCAGCGGACAATTAATCTTTTCTTGTTATGTTTGCCTGCATGGGAATTTTGCTGTAAGAAGATTTATGGGTAGTGTAGATATATTTTTATAAAATTGTCCATGCTTTCAGACAGACTTCTTGTCACAGCGGTATCGGTCTCACGAGAAAACAAAGACGTTTGTCACAAATGCTCACGCGCGACGCATGGCGTGAGTCACTCCCAGTTGAAATGACGTGCGGATCAAGTGGTCACAAAACGAATGCGCTTCGCCTTTTTCATGTGGACGGTGTGGTACGCCAATGAGAGCGTTCTACCGTCTCAAGGTATCAATAGTGTTCGCTTGGTCGTTCTCGCATTAGCATTCTCGTGGCCCACCGTCAATAATTCAACGATGGATGATGTATACTTTCGAAATATTAAGCATTTACCCACAAAGCTGAATAATTTTCTACAAGTACCATTACAATTGAAAGTGAATTTGTACTCTGATTCTTCAGTAGTGAGAAGGTTTCCATGCTATCTTTCTGAGCGTTGACGATATAGAGATAGCTATCTCCCACATCTCTCATCTCCGACCCAACTCTAATCTTCATCGGACTTTGGGTTTTTTTTTCCTCGGAAGTGCATTCAGCAATCTACGCGTAAGTAGAGAGCTTCGAGTGCATTCAGAGATGATGAAATGCTTTATGATTTCATTTCCGCAATAGCACCCGTGACCAGTTTATCTTTACACAAAGTAAGCTTTCAATCCCATCACAAGTATCAGGATTACTCTTACGCTACGATAAAGAAAAGATTCGACAATAATTTATGTCAATAGTCATATGAAGAAGTCATGGTACAGGTTGATGGATCAAGATATTTCTCCATGCACTCCTTCAAATCAACACTTTTCCCCGCATCACAACGCGATTGACAGTAGCGAATTCGTTAGTGTATTAACACTGAAAGACTTCGAGAGGAAATTAAAGTTTTACACTTTATGTCTTTTCGGGGATTTGCCAACCTCAAATAAGTTCATGAAAGTCAACAATCATTTCGCTGTCATTTATCCTCGTGCACTTCCACCTCCACTGCTCTGCAGCCCTGTTCATCACCCTATGTCGTACGAGGCGATTATCCTTTTTAAATGTACACCACTTAGTTCTTACAATATTCGTGATGCTACACTGCGCGATAGATTAGATTCGGCCATCACAGAACAATGTGAACTACATAAAAAATAAACCGTCTCAACGGTGAAAGAACCGGATTGAAAAATCCGGAGTCCAATAAATGCTTTTCAAAAATTAATCCTCTACCAAGGGCTTTGATTCAAGCTTATGTCAGGAATTTAAAGTTATACACAACTACATTCAATCAAGGGACAAGAAAAACTATCGAATTTGAAAGGCAGCTGAAATGTTTTTCTCAATTTTTCATGGACGTCAAACCTATGCTATTTTACTGCAGATCTGATTTGTTAAAGAAATCATTTCAAACTGAGTGTGCAAGCGGCGTGCTTCTGCGGCACCTTTCCCCATTATTCAAAGTTAATCTTGAACAAATACGTGCATTACTGCGTTGAAAAATGTCAGCAATGTTGACGGAGGTTCATGCTGCATTCCAGCAAACTTTTTAAAAAGACAAACTTCACGTTTTTAATGTACGTGTCTTAGTGGACGAAACGTGCATTTTAACCGTCTATTTTCAAGGGAGAATTAAAATTGTATCCAGAAGAAATTTTCTATTACATTTCAACATTCTACTGTAATACAGAACGAAGCATTACGAAACAAGTCAAAAATTTAGGTTAAGATTTTAGCGGTATATTTACTTGTAATACAGAGACAACGCTTTTCACTTAGATGCTATGCGCATTTTCAACATCCTCATCCCGCCAAAAGCNATCAAGGGACAAGAAAAACTATCGAATTTGAAAGGCAGCTGAAATGTTTTTCTCAATTTTTCATGGACGTCAAACCTATGCTATTTTGCTGCAGATCTGATTTGTTAAAGAAATCATTTCAAACTGAGTGTGCAAGCGGCGTGCTTCTGCGGCACCTTTCCCCATTATTCAAAGTTAATCTTAAACAAATACGTGCATTACTGCGTTGAAAAATGTCAGCAATGTTGACGGAGGTTCATGCTGCATTCCAGTAAACTTTTTAAAAGACAAACTTCACGTTTTTAATGTACGTGTCTTAGTGGACGAAACATGCATTTTAACCGTCTATTTTCATGGGAGAATTAAAATTGTTTCCAGAAGAAATTTTCTATTACATTTCAACATTCTACTGTAATACAGAACGAAGCATTACGAAACAAGTCAAAAATTTAGGTTAAGATTTTAGCGGTATATTTACTCGTAATACAGAGACAACGCATTTCACTTAGATGCTATGCGCATTTTCAACATCCTCATCCCGCCAAAAGCTCCTGATCTTGTGAACGATCAAATCATACGTCAAGGTCTGAACTGGAAGAGCAATGAAAAACGGAACATGTCAGTGGAAGAAGAGAAATGCGCTACTTGTTGCATGGTCTCAAGTACGTCGAGAAGTAGCAGCTGGTTGGCGTTTCTGCGAGTGTTGCCACCAAATTTGTCTCTGAAACTCGACCCTTAAAAACACAGAACCAACTTTACTTCAATGTTGCTCCAACCGTCGACTCTGAAGTTTAGGTTATAACTAATTTGGTGCACCACCCTAACTTATAAGCAGCTGAACTTCAGCCTGCATTTCAGCCTGCTGTTGCGCCTCAATTTCTGCCTGTCGTTTGTGCTCCTGGAAGTCTTGAACAGTTTTCATTGAAGTGTAGAACTTCATTTCTTTCTCGCACAGATCCACTTTGCACAACCTGAAATACAGCAGACGAGATGACGGGGACTCGTCACAACTTAGCCATCTCCTAACTGAAAATAAGTTTTGTTGAGCAATTGTAATTACGTGCGGTCAAGAAATCCTCAAGCTATTATCGAAGAACTTTTTGAAATAACTTCACGAAAATCTTACTAAATCGTCAGTAGCCGTGCAATACAAATGCTCATTTATTTGTCAACGCCATCGTTTTCAATAAGATGGGAAAGAAGAAGCGTCTTTAGGTATTTTAAAATCTATTTGACAAGTACATTTCTAACATTAGAGGCAATTTTAAAAGTACAACTGATTTAAAGTTATGTACGCTGAAAGCTGGAGTCGTAGAAATTGCGCTTCATACTTTGACCGTAATAGCCAAACAGAACTTCAACAACCAACTTAAGTTGAAAGCTAATTGTAGTTGGCAATTTTGATTATAGCAAACGTTAATTAGATAGTGCCTTCATTTAGTTTTGATTATTCATGAAAAGTGAGTTTATGACTATACCGATCGGTCAACAGCATTATGAAGATCTCCGTGGCCACCGGTGGAGCACGTTTCGGTCAATGTGTTAAACGGCACAACAATAGAAATTGCCACTTTAGCTTTGAAAACAGTGAATATGAAAACATTGATAACACGAAGACTAGGAAAATTGCGCCAAGGTAAAATCAGTGCTTTCGAAAAGAAGGCTACGAAAAAACCGTCAAGAGAACATCCCCTTGCCTTGGTATCAAGGCCAGCTCCGCTACACGCATGCCGTGAAAATAATTTCTGTAGACGTACGAGTTCACAGGAAGTTTATTTAAGCGAAAAAAAAACGGTGAAAGTAAAATTTTACTTTTAATATATTGCAGTGTTAGGTCTGTGCGGAGAAAATTTGCCATACGGAAGCCCTAAGACTGGAGAATGAGAAAATATGAAGGCACTTTTGAGAGGTTATCCATTTTCAAATGTACGTCTCTCCTAATTGATGGACATTAAAGGAAAACTAGAATAAAAGCTAAAACTACAGATTCAAATCTTTCAAATTCCGTTCGTGTAAATAGGTTACAGTTACTTAGAGTAGTCTAATCTCTCCACCATAAAACGCCGACCGGAAATCAACATCGGTGTTTTCCCATCACACCCTACTGAAGTGGAGATCAGTAATTCTAAAGTGTCAAAACTACGGTAAAGAAAACAAGGTAGGGTCATTTCTATGGGAGTAAATAAAATTTTTGTTCGTCTAGTTAATAGAAAGGCTTTATTTCAAACAAACTTTATGACGTCACCAAAACACCATGTCGTTAGGCCAATAGTGGAGCTAGATTTGGGTGTAGCAGTACTACCAAATGCACTATGAGAGCTGCTATTGGTTCGTTGCCATGACATCAGCAAAACCACACCGTCAAAGAAAAAAGACTAGTTTGAACCTAACTTGTTCCCTCTACTGCGATCAAAACTCAC
>JACJUY010002302.1:88560-102832 GCA_014220935.1 Platorchestia sp. MABIK | reverse complement strand
TGTAGGCACGATTTAATAAGGTTTTAATCGCATTAATTTTAAATCTATAGGTACAGTTGCTGTAGAAACTTATGCCCAATCCAGTAAAAGTGGCCTTACGAAAAACTGAAGAAGTGAAAGCCTTACCTACTCGAGTAATTTTTGAGTCCAAAAAAGATAGCAAACCATTATTCTCAATCTCGATTGTAAATTTTATTGATAAATGTTTCTCATTTAAGTAGTCCCTGAACAATTGAACATGACTTGGATCACGAAACAACAAAAACGTGTCATCAATGTAACGGCGATAAAATTCTGGTTTAAATTCCACAGGACAATCGGCCAGCCATTTTTGTTCCCAGTGACACATGAAAATATTTGCAAATGTGGGTCCCAATAGAAGACCCATGCCCAGGTCTTCTATTTGTTTATACATCTTTTACGGAATTCATAAAAACATTAATGGTTACATGAATAAACCTATCAGACACCTTAAGGTCACACACCTTAAACCTATTCATACAATCAGAATTGCTACACACAAGAACGGATTTCTTTTAATAGTACCCATCTACCTGTATTTACCTCTAAACCTGGTAAATTATGCTACGCAATGAAAAAATTCTCAAACTCATCTATCGTCTTTCTTCTCCATGACCTATCTTTCAAATACGCAAAACTTACCAACATTATTACATTTTAGAGTTTCATTTAATTTACAAGAAAGTACAATGCACATGTTATCTTCAATATATCAATATATACATGTTTCACAGCCTCTACCTATATTCGTTGCAGTCCACTATTCACTATCATTTTCAACGCATAACTCTGTACACTTACAAACATATTCACCTTGAACAACAACCCTTATAGATATAAACACGTTACATATTAATTATCACATATTATCCCAATTACACAAATTATTTCTTACCCTTTGGAGCTTGAACTCAAAAGATGCAACTGTGCTGTGGGTCCCTCTGTTTATAGCCCATATATATGTTGACTTTTTATTATTTTCACATGAATTTATTTTATCAGTTTACCAAACATTGTTAAGTGACTGATTATGAATTCAATTTCTTTCTGTAAAAATCAAAATGATCAATTAACATTATTGCACTTTAGGTTATGCTTAGCTATTGAACATTTTTCTCAGAAAGTAACGTAACATAGATATCAACTTCACATTACTCAGTAGTGGCCCAGCCACTACAGCGCTGTTGTACATACCACTTGAACACAGCTTCCTCAAGTACTTCACTCTGGGGCTCCTTCATATGCCTATACGCATGAATGGCATTGTTCTTGTCTTTCGTAGACTCCACATTAAACTTCACGGCATATTTTGTAAGCTTGTCCTTGCCTTATGGATATCACTCATTGTTGATTTTTTTACGCTATACATTTCACTCATGCGAGACACAGAAACACCTCCTTCTAAATTCTTCATTAGTTATAGTTTATCACCATTACTCAGATTCACACACTTTCTTGTCTCTACAGGTGTCATAGTAATAATGTAGAACACGGCAATAAACAAATAATGCTACACTGCAAAATATGATGAAAACAAGATAAATCTAGCTTAACACAACCAGTCAAAGCCACGCTGTAAACAAAACAAACCTACCGCACTGCCAGGCGGACAAAATTTGGTGTGGCGGATTTTGTCCATTGCAGCGAGGTCCGTTAGATCAAGGTTAACTATGTACCAGAGAAATGTCACAAGTTTTTTACATTATCTGTCATTTAGATTCTACAGGTATAGATAGTCCTAGTATGTGATACATTTTCAAATTCAACCACCCAATCATAGGAGTGAGACGACTAAGACTCATATTTTCTGTAAAAGATTTTTTGCTGTAAAGGCTAGGAAACATAAATATGTTAGAACAATATAAATTGGTGTACGAAAACAAACTCTAATTTAATATTCTCTTTTCAAAACCCCCAACAAAAAATCCCATATGCTTTTTATTATTTTTAAATTCCATTTTGATATTTTAAACATAATAAAGTGAAACAAATTTCAAAATCAAATGATATTTGTCATTCATATTTATATGCTGCAAATTTTTTTAAAGATCAAGTTCTAAATGTATTACCTTACTTATTATAAATGGGTTGCTGAACATTTTTTTGGTAAAAGGATAAGTTCTGAATCATTTCCTCAACTAAGTGCTTAAAAAATTTTACTAGCACTTGGCTCTTATTTTGCCCTCTGCTTCACACTAATTTAAAAGTGGAAAATATCGGCTTGATTTGGCCATAATGTCACGTTGAGGTCCCAAGCTGAGAGTTAGGTAGGCCTTCCTGTTGTTGGATAAATTTGTTCTTGGTTTTGTTAAGGACCATCATTTTTTGGTCCACTGCTGTCATGTTTTTCAGCACTTAGTACTTTCTTCTAGAACTTTTTGTTTCTTCTTGAACTTTTTGTTTCTTCTAGAACTTTTTGTTTCTTCTTGAACTTTTTGTTTCTTCTTGAACTTTTTGTTTCTTCTTGAACTTGTTGTTTCTTCTTGAACTTTTTGTTTCTTCTTGAACTTGTTGTTTCTTCTTGAACTTTTTGTTTCTTCTTGAACTTTTTGTTTCTTCTTGAACTTTTTGTTTCTTCTTGAACTTTTTGTTTTTTCTTGAACTTTTTGTTTCTTCTTGAACTTTTTGTTTCTTCTTGAACTTTTTGTTTCTTCTTCAACTTTTTGTTTCTTCTTCAACTTACTGTTTTTGTACACCTTGTGCATTGATTCCACATTTCCTTATCTTCATACTAAGTGGTGCCTTCCTCCTGTCTCTTTTTGGAATGCCATTGTTACAGTTAGGGAGGCTTAAACTAACATCTTACCTAATCCAATCTTGTGTTTTTTATTAGAATCTGGATTAGGCTCATCTGTGTAGCTGAGTCAGAAATATAGGAATCAAACCACTCAATATGGATGGCAGGCTTAGATTAGTTGAGTATGTCCTTGCCGTGGTTTTGAGATAAGCATCTTCAATGAAAATACTTTTAGGTTATCTTTTGTTCATGCCAAATGGATGCAAAAATTAGAATAGCAAATTTCCATTTTTCAGCTCAAGGTTTTTGCCACATAGACACATTTAGTGTAATTTATGGCATTTGTAAAAAAATGTGAGTTCTAATTTTGAATTTTTATGAAATTTAATCAAATTTTATTCATATAGGTGTGTCTGCTGCGCTTAACATGGTAGAGGCAGCTATAAGTTCACTGGAGAAGCAAGCAAGAGCAGCCAAGCTTTTTGAAGAACAACAGCTCCAGCTACAACATCAAGATTCCCAAGATAAAATGGTGCCTACTCTGTCTGATAAGGCTGCAAATTTTGCTGATGACATAGAGAACCTCCAACAAAATGGTACATCTTGTAGAGAAGCTGGCATTGCAAGATTAACTGATGCTGCAGTTGACTCAGCTCCTCCCCAGCAAAAATTTCTGGGTAATGTCATTGGGAAAAACTCTGACAGTGCTGTTGATGAGAAGAGTTCTTTTCAAAAAAGTGAGTCTAGTAGTTGTTTCATTTCTAATGATGTATCTTGCCTAATTTTCTGTGCTTATTTGATGGGTAATAATTGAATCACTTTGTGTTGCTCAATTCTGTAATATGACAATGTTATGTCGACAAATGTTGTGCTTTGAAATTTATTTGTTGTTCTGTTGCTTTTGTTCAGTCTTTTAGTATTCATTTATTTTTTAATTTGGTAAATTCAGTTTAAACAGGTATTTGCATTTTTTTAAATTTCTGTTAATAGGCATCTTTTTTTGTTCCATTTCATAGCAAAATATTTTTTGTTGGGAATTGTGAATTTTTGTTCATCTTCAACAATGATTTGTTCATGATTTGAGAATCAATTTCCTCTTTGAGGTTGTGATTGTGTTGGTCACTTTTCAGAGCCAAAGGAAAGCAAGAAATTGAGAACTTCTGTTCCAAGTGTTCTGTTGCACCAGAGAAGCTCTACTCCAAGGAAGGTGAATGGCAGCATTTGCTAACACAATTTAGTCTCTTCTTCATGCTGTGAAATATTGCTGTTCTCTTGTATTTGGCTGAGCATACTTCTTAAGAAATCTATGTGAATAAGTTGACAGTTTTAAAAATTACCATTCTTATCCCTGTGTTAATCAAAAGCCTTTGTTTAGTTATCTTTTACATGCTGATAATATTTTCATTTGATTTTTTGAACAAAAACTATTATGTTATTTTGTATCTTTCAATGAAATATTTTTTCTCAGTTCTGTTGAATTGTTTATTCAAGTGAATTATTTTCACATAGTTCTTAGTTTGCCCATGGAATTTACTTTTGACGTAATTTTTTTTTGTAATTGTTAAATATTTTTAGTGTTGTAGTTAAAATATGAACCTGTTTCCACCTTGGGAGAAAACTTAGTCGAGTTTGTACTGTTCTGCAAAGTAATCCCTTATTGTTGCTTCTATGTATGCTTTTAAGAAATGATAATCTGAAGAATGTGTCTGAAGTTAGTGCTGTGGAGTGAGGTGTTTTAATGCAATAGGAATTTTAGCACTTTTACCAAGTAGAATTCAAGGGTAATTCTACAGCTATCAAAAACTGAAATTAAGTTCAAATTTGCATCAATGTTCTAATGCCAACATTATAGGCAAAATTCACATCTGGTATAAACTATATGAGAAAATATAAACAAAATAAGTTGTCACTGCCATCACTGTTTAATGTGCTTTGAATAATGGCATTTTTGATGGACTTTGATTTCACAGAAGCAACTTGTGCTTTCTTAACCTCAACAGCCCCACGTGCCATATATGGCGCACTCACTAAAAATGTTAACACAATTCTTTTCTCATCGAATTTGTGCCCTAATGCAATTTTTGAAGCTTTCTTCTGGATGGGAACTCCATCTCCATTCTGATGTTGGTGATAACCTGATGCCAGCGTCAGTCTAACAACAGTGGTTCTAATAATGGGAATAGGAGTCAAAATATTTCGGCTGGAATGGGTCATGTTAGCTAAAGATTTAGTAATAATGCTTAATAAGTAAACATCTTAAATAATACTACATAAGAGTCTTCAACTAAACTTAGTATCTAATTTCATATCCATTTGCAGTGCTGATTATAAAGGCTGTTACCGTAATTTTCTTTTCTTCAAACTGCTTACATTCCATGTGTCATTTACAGTTGTGCTGCTGTTTGATTTGAACCTGTTAAGGAGATAATATATCCCCATATATTAAGAGGAATCTTTACCATAGCAAACTTTATATTACTTCAAAGAAGTTTCTTCTCTAGCAAAATTTCTGGATCATTCATTGTAGCAAGCATTACGAGTTTCTCTGAATTATCACCTTGAAAGCACATTTTGTACATGAATTTAGCTCTTATGAACAATTTAAGTAAGTGTATCTTGAAAAATCCTTACCTGTGTAAACTGAGTCCTGCATGACTTTTCTCTGCCAAGTAGTGACATACCTGATAGTTTTGTGCTAATATCTGTAGGTAATTTTTAATCTTTATCCTCCTCTTTAGAGTGATAGCAATTTCATGCCCACCATTTTTATGTCAAACATAAGTGCTTTGCCTCAGTTAATCTGAAAATGTGTTTTAATGTACTGGGCTCTTGTCTCCTGAGAATCCTTTTAATTTTTTTTCCATATTGCTGACATTGAAATTAGAAGGAATGTCCAACCGCTTAATGTTGAATTGTCCCTTAGGATCACATCACGTTTTGGAATGTCATTTTATAAAGAGACTACGTGAAAGGTAGGAGAAATCTCAAAAAAACGTATGTAGTCGCTAATATACCATAACACTCATTAAACAATATTAATAAATTCATTATTTTATTAAATTATTTTGAAATAATCATATTAGGTTATTTTAAAATAATTTATTAGATTTACATTAAATAATTTCTCCTCCAAAAGACAATTGGTCATTGAGGAAGATGATATGGTTTATTTTATTTTTAATAATGGATATAATCCAGAAGATGAACATTATTTTGAGTGTGTCGTAAAAAGTGGCAACTGAGACGTTTTATTTTGCACTGAACAGCTGGCAGATTTTTCAGTGGAAACTTGTACATTTGGCAGAAATCGCGCTTGCGGTCGAGCAGCAGCCCTAGCAGCAAGCACCACCACCGACGCCGCCACCGCCGCAGAAACTCGTCCCATTCAAGTAGCTCAAAACGCGAGCGCAACAATAACGAAGTGGGCGCAACCTCCCTGGCTCCTGAGGACAACAAGGACGTGGTTCATGAGAAGCGCTCGCAGAAACTCCTCTCAAACGGTTATGCTCAATCAACTCTCTCGTCTAAGTTGCGTGAGCAACTCTCCGATAAGCACAAAAGGAAAGAAAAAGAAGAATTACCCTTCATACCTGTGGGAAATCAGGTGAGAATATTGTTAAAGTCCTGTTGTGGTCTGTGAAATTTAAAGAAACGTCCATCCATTAAACAACTGAATAATTCCTTTGAATGTGTTAATGGGAGTTGCTTGACATTTATTTTTACCAAGACTGTGTGAGGAGCTCCGCGTTACTTTTAATGTTCATTTCAGGGCAAAAGCTTCCACGTCGGCGTGATCATCCAGAAAGAGTTGGGACAACTCAAGTCGCAGCCTCTTGGAGTGTGGGCAGCTTCTAAACAAAGTAAGACTTAAGATGTAGTTTTTGACTGCGAGCCACTCGAGTGTGTTTTCTTTCTGTTAGTGAGTGAAAGTTTGCTTGCTATATTTGTGTTGGTGCCTTTAGTTAAAATGTAATAAGTTTGCTGAAATATTGTACACAATCGTGTTCAAAGGGACGGGCATGAATTGGCATCATTTATACCGTGCGATTTTGAAGGTCCCATTGATTTACCCTTATTTATTATTGATGTATGTTGAAACATTCTCACACAGTTTTTATTTTTCTATGTTCACTTGGACATGATGTTGTATGAAGCATTAAATCTTTCCATATTATTGCTCCTTCATCAGTTTTAATGTTTTCCAGGTGCCGTGAGGAAAGAATCCGAGGGTTCCGAATCATCTCTAAAAACTCAACGATGAGACTTAACTAAGGTTTAATTCTTTGCTTAAATGTTATCCAGGAATGAAATTGTTGTGTTGTAATGTTTCTGCATTGAATGATGATCATTAATTTTATTCACTGTGCCACTATTTGTTGTGCTTGTGCTCCATGAGTTAGTTGCAGCTTTGGTATAACTGAAATAGGAGGGGTTTGTGCATGTTGATGCCGCTGATTTTCTCGGAATTTAGCTCTGTGAGAGGATAGCTGCACCTTATGGTTTCAATTTAGTCACAGTCACTCCTCTTGTTGAGGAGATTCCATTTGAAGGAGAGGGACACAAATACGTCAACACACCTTCAGCAGCGCAGCTTATTTCGCTTGTCTCTTAGCAAACCCTGAAAAAGGTTACAACAATAAGAGAGTTGCTAGATCTACATCAGCTTGCTTCCCTTGCTTCATCTTCCAATTCTACGAGAACTTGTGCGGCTTTTGGAAGTTCTACACTCATGAGCACTAGACACCATCTTGAATGTCACTTGTCTGCCAAACGCATGCTTTCATTACATCGTATGCCGGATAAAAGTGGTCGGAGCCCAGAAACTCCATGCAAACAAACTGGTGAAACAACAAACTGGTGAAACAACAGTCTGTTGGTAGGATTCAATCACGATTCTGCAGTATAGAAAACGAGTGTTTTACGAAGCATCATTGGAACAGAATTTGCAAACTTCAGATTTTTTCACTGCATTTTTCTTTTCAAGCTCTACTCACATGATAATTTGGAGTTCACCAAGAGATGTCTCTAAGACTGATCATATTTTAATGTTTTATGGTGGATGTATATAGCTTTGTGTTATTATTATTAGCGGTGGTGTTGCTCACAAAAAAAAATTCTGAGACGAGAGAATCGGCTCTCAGGGATAGTTGTTAGTTTTGTGTAATTTTTACCATCCGCAAGTAACGCCTCGTTTCGGCCATGCTTTTTTTTATGGTTTTTATCCGTTATTGTATGTTCTCCACTAAAATCTTTTTAGAATTTTATCGAAATAACTTCTTAATGTCACATTCTATTGTCTACAAATTTAGTTGTCTATTTTGCAGTTGTTGCGGCTTGATGACTTAGCCTTTTATTCTTAGGAGGGTATGCGTAAAGTAGATGTGTTGCGATAACTGTAAGAGGTGACTTGAAAAGTCACAGTTTGTGTGACTCAGAAAGAATTCAACTAGGCTCCAAAAAATAATGATATTTCTCAAAATGTATCGATTTAGATCGAAAATTAAGCCCTGTAACTTTGGTTTGCTGTAACGAGACATATTTCAAGTGAATCTACTTAAAGTTTCTGTCCTGTTGAATTTTTTTCTTGCTTGTGTAAACGTTATTTACTAGGACTTCATACTGCTTTGAACTTGTGCTAAGGTATGTCCTCTTTTTATAGATTGAGCGTGTCATAGTAACTTGGCACTCCGTGAAGCTAAGTAAAAATTCCGGAATTTTCCTCTGAGGTGTTTCGATAATATTTAGGTCTGGTTAAGGTCGGTTGAGAACGTTTCTTTTCCTCAAACGTCGGTTAAAAACTTAGCGATAATTTCAACAGATTTAAAAAAATTATATTTTATTATTGGATCGTTTTAACTGCGTTTTAAATTTTATTATTCATCTCCCCAGAATGAAGCAATCACTGTTTTCTTTCTTCTTCATTAAAATCGCTTCTCGCCCCATCTTCTGATCGAATTTTATGTAGGATGATTCTCCTTGGATGTGTCGTGTCTCCTCTATTGAAAAGAATTGTGATGATGAACTTAGATTTTGATCTGGTTTTTGTTATCCTTAATTTCTCTTGCAAACCAAATGAAGTTTTTGCCAAACCCAGTAGCTCGATGAAATTATGTTTCTTGAAAAAAATTATTTCATTTAAAGGAGGCAACCATTCTTCCTATAAATATTTGTAGTAGAAAGTTTATGAGAAATGTAAAGTACAGTTGTTTTATTTATTACCAGGCTATCCATTATTTTCAGATTTTACCTTGGTATGTAGTAGTAGGCTTGAAATTGAAAGTGTAATTTTTGAGTAAGTTGTCAGTTACATGTTTGTGTAGCCACAACTTGCTGTACGTTTAGCTCTCTCATAACTCAGCCCGTGATGTTTTGTACTAATGAAACTACTCAGGACTGATGAGATTCTTATTTAGTGTTAAGTATTATTGGGGCGATGGTGATGTATTACTCTGTATATAAGGCATGAATATTTATACCCTCTCTAAGGCCACTTGCTACGTCGTGCCCTGATTATCCTACGTGCATCTTCCAGTTGCGTGACGAGCTCTTCAAGAGGCGAATTTTCAAATAATTTTCATCGTCGTGGTACAGCTGGCTATGATAGTTTCGCGTATGTTGCGTACTTGCTCTATTTTCTTGCATAAACTCTCAAGTTTTAGCTTTTTCTAATTATATTTAGCGCTCATCTTCTGAAAATATTGCTGAGTTGTAAGACGCGGGAGTGCTTGAATTTTAAACTTCAGAATCATGCCTAGGAAAGTGAAGGCGACAAAAACTTTTGTTGCTGGTGTACTGTTTCGACGGTGTAAATTGTGTGAAAATCCCCCTGGTGTGTACGTGTTACTCAGCCTCGAATGCCCTACGTGTTGTTTATACTGACAGCATTTAATTGGAACAAGTACAAGACTTGTACCACGCGCTGTGCAAGTCTTTGTTACAAGCCTGATGAAATGTTTCTTAAAAAGACTTGTGGAGTTGCGACCTGTTTTCGAAGATATATGAATAGAGATTGTCGTCATCTTATTTATTGTTATAATATGTTCGTGTTATGAATAGCTATTTGTTCTATTTTGAATTGTTGATGGAAACGTAGCCAGCACTTTGCTGGCATTCTATTTCTGATGTTTTAAATCGATTGTAGATATTTGTGACTCTAATTCAGTATTTAGGTGTTTCTGTATGCTTCTGATGCCAGACATTTTTGATGGTAGGAGCAAACCCTTCCTCCAAATTGGCGTCCTGAAAACGTTGTGCTCCCGTGGGACCCTGGTGCTTCTTAGCATGGAAGCGGATCGAGCTAGGCTGCTCTGATGAGCGAGAAGTTCCTTCACTCACCCCAAACGGTCCTGGCACGTTCGGAACAATGTGAAAAATGGAAAAAAAAACATCGCATAACTTTCCAAACGCACTTCTTTTTGTAATTTGCTTGCAGATTTTCAGTAATGCTGTTGCTTTTTGTTAAGAATTATTTACATTTTTTCTATTTTTCTTCATGTTTTATTCACTATTTTCGCGTGCTCAGTCAGGATAGGGCTAACTTGTAATTTTAATTGTCCCTCTTTTTTTAAAGCGCATGACTCTCTTACCTGTCTCCTTGGTACATATTCGCTGATGAAAGATCAAAATAATCGAAATTATGGCTTATTTCGACGAGGGAGTAAACTGATGTAGAACCTGAAATAATTTTAAAAAGCATTTAACGCCGAGCTTCTTTAAATGACTAGAAGGCGTCAGTAAGATCGTAACTTACCGTTATAGTGGCTCGTTTTAATTTAATAAAAATTTGTTAGCGTCGCAAAGCTTATCCAAATAGAAGACGAGTGCGTACTGGCTTCTCTTCTGTCTCGATCTGTTGTGATGAGTTTCATGTGCTTGATAGCTGGTGGAGCTCTTGCTTGATGGAAAACTTTAAGCAGCACAAGTTGGATTGCGAGGAATTTTATGTCACGTGTCAGTGAAAAGTGTTCTGTAAAACAATTTCCGAGGCCAAATTTTGCTTTACTTCTGGGATGTTGATTGTTACCCACCTAGAATCAACTTATTTGTTACGATAGCTTGTTGAATGTTTAGCTTCTATAGCTTAATGTGTATCTTTTTTCATTTATTTCATTACTTTAAAGAGTGAGAGCGACCATTTTTATGAATGAATTTATATTTTTCTGTTTATTTTACTCTTCTTTAATACCACAGCTGAATGGGCATCTTTTTCAGACTCTCTTTTTGAAAAGAAAGAGAGCGACCACAGTTTATAACCACTATATTTTTCTAACGATTTTACTCTTCTCTAACACTATTTAGTAACTTATCACTATTCTGAGCGACTTCGGGGGTAAAAATCAGGTGTGATCTAATGCTCAGTGTCGCTCCAATCGCGTGAATCTATTCACGAAGAGAACCCTGGATGAGACCCAATTCTCTCACGCCCGCACTCTTTGCTCTGTTTTTAAATTCAAGTGCCTAATTTCATAGGTTGCAAAATTTATCTTTTTCCTTGGTTTAGTTGCATTATGTTTAGAAAATAAATCTCGTTATTTTCATCATTGGTGAAACTTCTCCGCGGATTACTGTGCAAAAGAGAGTGAGAGTTATAATTTAACTTGTACGGCTCCTGTTCTTATTGACTGCTCGAGTAACATCCAATACCCGATTGAGCCAGTGGTAAAATATACTTCCATTTAGTCAAAATGTATGTTGACCGGCAAAATCTTCATTAGAATACTTTTTCATCAGCGTTAACACGTTGATCGCAATGAGTTAAACTGAAGTTCAGTATTACACTCAAATTCAAAGGCAATTGAAGTGAGCAATTTTGAAAATAGCAAACATTAACTGGATTGTGCCTTCATTTAGCTTTGAGTAAGTGTTTATAAAAATTGCGCATGTGGCTACTTATCGGTCAGCAGCATTATGAAAATTTTCTCCGTGTCCATTGGCGGCTCACATCGTGACCAACGTGTTCATCATCATGCTGTTTCAATGCATCTGATAACCCGTTGTATGCGTAATTTACAAATATCACTTGTTCTTAATTTTTTGTGTCAATATGACCTGGGGAATTGAGTGAGAAAAGAGAACATTCGCTTTTATCTAGTTTGGCGACTGTTCTCTGCCACCAAAACAAAATACTCTTAAAAGCAGTTGTCCCCAGTGTCTTTTTGTAGCTGGTCTAATATAAGAATCTATGCTGTGCGTTGTGAAATATTTCTACGTCAATCTTTTGAAACCATACACTACTAAATTTTTGATATTGTATTGTCTCCTGTAATATGATCTTTATTTATTCACTGTAGGTGTTTTCGGCAATAAGTTGGTTTTTGAAGCAATTTACGAATGCACATAGTCTTGGATATTGGTGGCAAAACACAAGGATTCATCGTTAACTCTGCATTCTTCCGTGTTAAAAAGACTCGTGTGTCATTATGATTTTCATTGTGGCACAACTTGCCTATGTTCAGATGAATTATCGCTTAATTCTTTCCACTGTTTTGTTCACAAGGCTTTTATTCTCGCTGTCGATGTTCAGAAATTACGTCGCATCCAAAATATTCTCCGTCTGCTCGTCACCGCACAGTATTTTATCCGCCGTACCCCTCCTCTCGGTGGAGAGATGCACATATTGTATCCATAAGAATCAGCCCCCTAGGGAAAGATATGAGGTCCTTTGCTGAAGGTTACATAGGCCTTCCTTTTGTTTTATATAGATTAGGTATTTGGTTTGTTGCGGACTATTTTTTCTGATCACGTTGTCATTTTTTAGAAAACGTTATTTTCTTTTTAAACTTTTAATTATTTCATAGACTTATTTCAATCTTGCTGTTCGTAAGCGCTGAGTGTGAGGACACACCTTGAACATAAATTTCTCGTTCCCTTGATTCCGTATTAATTCGCGCCTTCTTCCTTTCTTTGAACTACCTTTGTTGTGGTAAAGGAAGATTAAACTGCTGTATAATCTAATCTCGTTGTACCGTTTTTTTAATTCTTTTTCAAATAGAACTCTTGATCCAGTTATTTGACTTAGATGATGAAAATTCGTATTGTATCGACTTAACATTCATCTTATATTTAATTTAGATATATTACTTCTGCATCATGCTTCCCAAATTATGGCCGTACCTATGCCTGTGAGTTTTGTCAGATCCCAGCATTTGTGAAAACTTCGTTGTTGAGACTTTGAAGCTGGCCAGAGTTATGGTTTTGCAGCAGTCGCCTGTGATGGGCAGATATGAGCTTCGACAACCGTTAGTGATCCAGCCCTCGTGCTGTCTCGGAAGCTACGGGTCGCCCAGTATTTGCGTTGACCGCTGCGGACTGGTAAGCTTGACTTTTATCACCTGGCTTGGCCGCGAAATTGTGGAACGCAATTTTGCTATCAATCGGGTTGTCTTAGATATGACGAGAACAGAAATTCAGTACGCTTCTCAAATATTTGAGAGCCGCTGAGCTAAAGCTATATTATAACCTAACTGTGATCATCTTTTTAACTGTTCCTAAGATACCATTTGCCTTGTATTGTTTTAGGATTTTAGATTAGAATCTCAAGTTGTTGAACTCTCACTTTGACCAAGTGTCTGTGTCGATGTGTGGCCTCTGCTCAGATTCTTCATGGTTTTATAAGGTTTACACTTTTATTAAAATCGTTGGCTGACCTTTATATGTCTCCTCATTTTTCCCATTTGTTTTAAGTAAGTAAAGAAATTTATGGAGCATTTTGCAGATGAATAACACGAAGAAATACGAGATTGGGTAAATAAATTTTGTACTCGGGGCACACCTGTAAAGCTTAGGATACGAATCTGAAGGAATCTGAAGGAGGTTGAGCTAAGTAAAGTAGCGAATAACGGTGAATTATTGAATCGTAGAGTTCTGTCAATGCCTCCAATATCTCCCAAGTCTGCTTCTAGACGTGTCACGTAGCAGTGACGTCATTAATGGTTGGAAGATCGTGGCATTTTAAATAAAATTCAATGACGGTTAAATAAGTTTTTCTGCATAATTTTCATTGGAACTTCTCTGGTATTCTAAGTGAGCGACTAAAAATTACACGTATAGTGTATGAAGATACCATGTGGAATAGTCATATATTCATTTTAGACTCCCTTCAGGAGTATGCAACTATTGCATCTATGGGAATTAGCGTTTCGAGGGGAAACGTGGATCCCGAGCTAAAAGTTAGGTGGGCCGATTTTTGTTTAGTCACGGACTATATTTTTCGGTTCACTGCTATCCTGTTTTTTTTTAGCACCAACTACTTTCTTCTTCTACTTTTATCATGTTTCATTAACTTCTTCCTCAACTTACTGTTTCTATGCACTTTGTGCATAGATTCCGCGTTCCCTCAAGTCACAAATAAATGGTGTCTTCCTCCTTCTTCTCTCTGAAACTTCTTTGTTGTGGTTAGGAAGGCTCAAACTAACTTTTCTAATATATTGTCTCGCCAACTCGCTCCAGCGGCGAAAACTTCCAGAACTAACTGGCACAGGAAACATAGTCTTTACCTGACACCCTGAACGGGGT